>CM051018.1:25209881-25257381 GCA_027704905.1 Muraenolepis orangiensis
TGTGTGTGTGTGTGTGTGTGTGTGTGTGTGTGTGTGTGTGTGTGTGTGTGTGTGTGTGTGTGTGTGTGTGTGTGTGTGTGTGTGTGTGTGTGTGTGTGTGTGGTGTGTGTGTGTGTGTGTGTGAGATGTAGTGTGTGAGACTTGGTGGGGGATCTGGTGAGATCTGAGCTCACAGTCCTGATGGCCTGTGGGGATAAACTCCATCTCAGTCGCTCTGTTTTTGCTGCATGACTGCGGAGTCACTTTCCAGACAGCAGCAGCAGCAACCGTTCCTTGTTGGTGTGGTGAGGATCCTTCATGATCCTACAGTCTCTGGTTCTGCACCTCCTGGTGTTTAAGTCCTGCAGGGAGGGGAGTGTAGTTCCTGTAGGATCCTGCTGAACACACTACTCTCTGCAGAGACCTGCCCTGAGCAGAGCTGTTGCCAAACCAGGCAGTAATGTTCCCTGTCAGGATGGTTTCTACAGGGATTGAGAGATCGCCTGGATCCTGGACTTACCCTTGATAATCCTTACTGTGGGGACAATGGATGGGTGAGGTCCCACCGAGAGCTAGCGGGATCCACTTCTAAACAGCGATTTAAATGTTAGTTTTGAAAGGTCAGACGTATCCGGTTTGGTTGGGTTTTAGCTAAGCTACCGTTTACCGGGCGGCAGGCCCTCCTTTTTCATTGGCTTATTGTGTAGCTGTGTTGACCAAATGATGAGCGTGGAGATCTGTTCAATATCAGATATCTTTCTTACTAAAAGTTACGTTCAAACTGCATAAACTGCTTTATTTTTTTAAATACACTACCACAGTAGTGCTATGCTGCTTTACATTTCACTTTCAGTTTTGTCAGGACATTCCTGGTGGGTGGGTTAGGGTGAGGCTGCTTCAACCAGACTCTAATCAGTCTGACTGAGGCCAGGTGAGGCTGCTTCAACCAGACTCTAATCAGTCTAACTGGGGCCAGGTGAGGCTGCTTCAACCAGACTCTAATCAGTCTGACTGGGGCCAGGTGAGGCTGCTCGAACCAGACTCTAATCAGTCTGACTGAGGCCAGGTGAGGCTGCTTCAACCAGACTCTAATCTGTCTGAATGGGGCCAGGTGAGGCTGCTTCAACCAGACTCTAATCTGTCTGAATGGGGCCAGGTGAGGCTGCTTCAACCAGACTCTGATCAGTCTGCCAGACTGGTGACATAAGCATAATCTAAGAAGATAAAATATGGTTATATTTTATATTAACATTTAATTTAAGAATGTTGGAATGAGGAACTGAAAAAGTACACTGTGTGTGTGTGTGTGTGTGTGTGTGTGTGTGTGTGTGTGTGTGTGTGTGTGTGTGTGTGTGTGTGTGTGTGTGTGTGTGTGTGTGTGTGTGTGTGTGTGTGTGTGTGTGTGTGTGTGTGTCTGGGTGTGTATGTGTGTGTGTGGGGGGGGCTATTGCAATGGGCTATTGCGTGTGCATTTTACTGCCAGCAAAGCAATGGTCCTTTTACTTGTAAGGACTGCTGAATCATCACCTCCCACTTCTGGAAAGTACCACAACCAGCATTTAGACACATGGTCTGTGATATCATGACCCAATCATGAGAGATGAGAGACTTCATCGTGGGAAGATCAAATGTTTTGTGAATATGGCCCCTGGAATTTAAATGATATCTGATGTATCAGTTGCTTGTGACGTATGATGGAGAAAAAGAGAACATTCTGTACAACCCCCCCTCAAAACACACACACACACACACACACACACACACACACACACACACACACACTGGTTTAGTCCCAAAATGCGTAACGCAGATGGCTCATAGCCCGACTGCCTGACTGACTGCTTCTTGTTTCCAGCAGCACAGAAGAAGGAAAGACTCTATACTACTGTTAATAACAGTGTTATCAGGGATTACTGTTAATAACAGTGTTATCCGGGATTAATGTTAATAACAGTGTTATCAGGGATTACTGTTAATAACAGTGTTATCCGGGATTACTGTTAATAACAGTATTATCAGGGATTACTGTTAATAACAGTATTATCAGGGATTACTGTTAATAACAGTGTTATCCGGGATTACTGTTAACAGTAACAGGATATGTATACATATCAGGGATTACTGTTAATAACAGTATATCAGGATTACTGTTAATACAGTGTTATCAGGGATTACTGTTAATAACAGTTATCGGATTACTGTTAATAACAGTATTATCAGGGATTACTGTTAATAACAGTATTATCAGGGATTACTGTTAATAACAGTATTATCAGGGATTACTGTTAATGACAGTATTATCAGGGATTACTGTTAATAACAGTATTATCAGGGATTACTGTTAATAACAGTGTTATCAGGGATTACTGTTAATAACAGTGTTATCAGGGATTACTGTTAATAACAGTGTTATCAGGGATTAATGTTTATAACAGTGTTATCCGGGATTAATGTTAATAACAGTGTTATCAGGGATTAATGTTTATAACAGTATTATCAGGGATTACTGTTAATAACAGTGGTATCAGGGATTAATGTTTATAACAGTATTATCAGGGATTAATGTTAATAACAGTGTTATCAGGGATTAATGTTAATAACAGTATTATCAGGGATTAATGTTAATAACAGTGTTCTCCGGGATTAATGTTAACAGTATTATCAGGGATTACTGTTAATAACAGTATTATCAGGGATTAATGTTAATAACAGTATTATCAGGGATTAATGTTAATAACAGTGTTATCAGGGATTAATGTTAATAACAGTATTATCAGGGATTACTGTTAATAACAGTATTATCAGGGATTACTGTTAATAGGCCAAAACAGTACATATTCCTAGTAGGATACACCATAAAACAGTACACAAACAGTGTGTACTGACGGTGTGTACTGCTAACGTCCGCACTCAGAATACCATTGATTTCTCCAGAGAGGTTTTACATTATAGGCTGTCGTGCAAAACTAAAAGCATTCCTATTTATGGTTCAAATGTATATCTACAATAGATTCCTGATGGCCTTGAACACATGTTCAGGAACACATGTTCAGGAAGCCTTTCAGGCTTACTTTTATATACGATGATATTTAATATATATAATATAGGCCTATTGAAAACAAATAGCTTTGTATACAATATTATTATTATCCCACAAGCATCTCTTATAATGAACATTTTTTTATAGATTACGTTTGAGGCACAATTAGCATTTTACTGAATTATTGAAATGCAGAATAATCTAACAATAGCTCAACTGCTCAGTTGTCTTTCTTAATGTTAAACTATTAGTAACCGGGTCGAGAAATTACCCAAGACAGACCCACCCACCCACACTCAAACAGTTCCTAAATACATATATTTTAATGTTTGAATTGAATAAAGTAATTCAGTCCACTGCTTGGCTTGCACCTGGTCACATTAAATGCCACATGCCTGCAGGTCAACTACCAGACGTGTGTATAATAACTCTTTATAATAACTCTGGTTAACTGCCACAGTGCGTCACCATCGCTCCGTCCATCAGTGGAGAGCTCCTTAACTCTTCTTTAAAGCTCAAAGTGTTTTCCACTGAGCAGGACCAGGCCTGACAGTAGAGGTCTGTACTGCTGTTCCCACAGACCACCTCATCTCCCCTCCAAGGCCGCTCAAAGCGCTGGCGACTGCTGCAATTATTTTCAATTACACATTTTTCAAAGACGGAAAGACACAACTGATGGAGATTATTATTATTGTTTTTAATATTCTTTTTTTAATACAAAAGTGCTGATTACGCCAGAATAAGGACCTCCGCACGAGGAGGCTGTTAATCTACATTTAATTATTAGAGAGAATCAGCTGTCATATTGCTTTGTGTAAGAAGACAGAGACATTGTCTGCATTTTAACTTCGAACACATCCTTATGTTGAATTCAATCATGTCAACTCAAGGCTTATGCCTGTCTCTATACATTCATATTCAGCTTGATTGCAGGTTTTAAGGCACAAATCAGCCTCCCTTATCCTCCTGAAGCCTTGTCAAACCCATATGTTATTACATGTTTTGATGGTAGCTCATAACTTTATCGATCTGAAATCGATTGCCTTTGTTAAAGCATTTTTTTTTTTGAGTTGCTTGTCTTATTGCTCTGAATGTCTTAACCTTCTAACACTATTCCTTTAACCCTAACCTTTAACCAGCTCTAACCGAATATACCAAACCACTAACTATAAATGTTCAAATGTTTTAGGCTTACCTGAACAATAATAAGATAGACACTAAAGGGGCCCATGTGAAACGAAAAGTATAAAGCACTACTTTTCGTTTCACATGCCTTTTGAACAACTGTACACATGTACATATCATCCTTTAGTCACTTTCATGTTCATTTTTATTGTGTATTTTTATAATGTGTTTTAGAAATGCATACTTCAGGGGCCACTGTAACTGGCTCCATTGTACTTGCAAATGGAAAATAACATATTGAATCTTGAATGTGAATGTCCATTGACAGCTTCTGGTAATGCAGGATATGACTCAGACTGGGTGACATGTGATTATTGAGAAACACAGATTAGACCAAATGATAACGGAATCAACAAAACAACCCTGAATAACCATCGTTCTCTCTTGTTTTCCTTGTTTAGCAGAAGTTAACATGTTCTTCGGTTCTCTATGTAGCTGCTTAGTTTAGAGACAAAAGTTCTAAAAGTGATATCAGTTATAAAAGCGATCAGTTTGAGCGTGTGAACAGCGGACTGACTTTCACAACGGATGCTGTGTGTGTGTGTGTGTGTGTGTGTGTGTGTGTGTGTGTGTGTGTGTGTGTGTGTGTGTGTGTGTGTGTGTGTGTGTGTGTGTGTGTGTGTGAGAGACGGACAGAGGATGGTGTGTCATCAGTCTATTGATTCACCATCAGAGAGGCTCTGGGCTGGGTGGATGCGGACTCCATCAGTGCGCCTCGACCCTCCGACCGGACCCGACCTGAGGACCCGACCTGAGGACCCGACCTGAGGACCCGACCTGAGGACCCGACCTGAGGACCCGACCTGAGGACCCGACCTGAGGACCCGACCTGAGGACCCGACCTGAGGACCAGGGCGTTGGGAATCAGTCCTTTGGATTTTTGCAAAAGCTTTTTTTTCTCGGTTGACTTTGTGTACTATAGTAGAAGGCTATCGTCGTCGTCGTTGTTGTTGTTCCTTTTTCCTTGTTCCTGCCTGTGCCCATATTTGGAGCGGAGCGAGAAAGGGGGCGGAGCTACGTACAGAGCACCTGTGGGACTGACGTCACGACGTCCCGAGAATACCTGTCGCAACAACCCGTCCGTCTACTTCAGTCGGCGGAACTCTCTGGAATAAGGAAGAGACAAAGGAGGACACATCGAAGAGGACTCTCGACATATACATTTAGTTTGATCGAGTTTAGTTGGATTGTTACAACGGAGTCGACATGGGTCCGATCGGGGTGTTGGAGCTAGGGATTATAATCCTCATTTCTCAGGTGAGATTTCCTGCCAATTTGTGAATTCCACGGACGCCATTACCCGCTCGGTGCGGCCTACGCCCTGTTCCTCCTCACCCCGGGGACTCGGTCCGCTCGTTAACTTTACATTCTGAAACATTAAGAGTTGACTTTATCACATGTTAACTTGATTCCTTCTGGTTGGCTATTTTTGCGCTTTTTAGTGCGAATGTGCGTTACAGACTAATGTTGTGTCGTGTGTGGCAGTTTATTGGAGCAGTCAGTGAAGCCTTCTAGAACCAATGACCCACCTGCTGGGTCCACAGTAGGCCTCCATGGGGCTCCATGACCCGCCTGCTGGGTCCACAGTAGGCCTCCATGGGGCTCCATGACCCACCTGCTGGGTCCACAGTAGGCCTCCATGGGGCTCCATGACCCACCTGCTGGGTCCACAGTAGGCCTCCATGGGGCTCCATGACCCGCCTGCTGGGTCCACAGTAGGCCTCCATGGGGCTCCATGACCCACCTGCTGGGTCCACAGTAGGCCTCCATGGGGCTCCATGAACCAACGGGCTACTCTGAGACCCACTCGGATTACCCTACAAGGATTTGTGTACTATATAGTAAAGGTGTCTCCATTCTCCCTCTTCTTGTAGGCCTGGGCATCGCCTCACCAACAGCACAGATGTGGTCCTGATGTGGTCGTTTTCAAAGTGGAACAAAGACACCTTCAGAGAGGACGTGTCCTTGGAAAAGGTGAGGAGGGGTTTCTTTCGGTGGTCTCGTTTTGAGGAAACTCCTGGTGCAGGGAGTGGTTCACAGCTGGTCCTCAACAACAGGATGGGTTGGAGGAGACTGCATTAGTGGGTCATCTCCTACTTGTATAAGTGGCCAAGATGCTTAAAGCTGTTCATGTAACGGTTTGTTTTTCTTGCCTTTTCTCCGTCCAAACCCTTATGCACCTCAAACAGATGTTGGGCCTACAGTTATGGTTAGTCGTTTAGAATGTGCAAACATTACGTTAATTATTGGAGAGTCGTTCATTTATTGTCCTGATATTTACTTTGACAATGTTGTCTCACTAAACTCTGGTTTGTTTGTTAGCTATCAGATCCCATCAACCCCTCAACTAATGGCCTGATCTTCTTTACTCTTCTTGTGTACATAATGGCGGGACATATTTTTAGTTAAATTGGGAAATCCATGATATTGCAAAAAAGCATCAGTTATAATTAGAATAGTGATTTTAATTCAAACTGATGTTTTTTTTCAAAGTTACAGTAGACCATGCCATGGACACTGTATGAAACATTCGTTTCATACAAGTATGTTAACTGACCTGTAACATGTTTATATTAATGGAATGGTTACCCGCTGGCCTTGCCACCATCCCCTCGGTTTCCTCCAAAACCAGAGCAGTACAATGCATGGTCACTAATGGAATTTAAATGAATTATGTATTGGTATTGATTTTCCTCCATAAACATGAATAACTTATGCTTGCTTGTAATTTTATTGAATCGTTTGTTTCTTGCATGTACATTTAGTCATCAGCTTATTTGTACTCCCGCTAGTGTAATTTAGTTTAGTAGTTTAGTAACTACACTGAACCATCTTAATGTGGAAACTAGGACTTGGCTTTTTAGTTAGGAAAATGCCCCTTGTTTCATGCACCTGAAATATACTTATCAGCTTTTATAGATTGGAAAAAGTATTTAGAAAATTAAGAAAAAGTAAACAAATTGTCTCATTTATTTGTGCTGCAAATTAGATTTACATTACTCTTAACATTTTCGAGTTTCACAATTTCATTGTCTCACCCAATATTGTAGATAACTGAACAAACGAGGTGTCTAGATCCATGTTTTGAGGGTCAAGGAACACAATTGAATCATGCACCCTGTCATCCTATCATGCATCTGCAGTATTGGCTGAGATTTAGTGAAAAGTGTGCGTTTTTGGTAATGGTGGCACTCCTTTGCATAAACATATGTATGAGATCCAGACTACGTTGTAACATAGCTCATTTTCTTTATACTTTTTCCAATTTAGAAACGCTGATTAGAAGTATATTTCTGTGTTGATGGCAAACCATAGACTTCTTGGTGCGAGACAAAAATTAGATTTTCTTTGTAATGGCGACACTCATTTGCATAATAGCATGTCACAGATACATGTAATCCCTTTCACAATAGTTTAATTTGTTCCTAGACCCTCAAAACATGGATCTAGACACCTAATTTCTTCAGTTATCTGCAATATTGGGTGAGATATAATGAAGCTGACTGGAAGTATATTTCAGGGCATTTTACCCACTAGACTATTTAGGGTCTCAACTTCCCGGACAAAGTAGTATGATTAACCAATAGGGTCTCTGCATTACATCTAGGGCGGTGCCCCATTTGTAATTTTAGACTGATTCACTGGTTGAAATTATTTGATAAATCGTGGCAAAACATTTTTCCAGTTTTACTCGCCATTGTGGTAAGCAAGTTAAAGAACAAGCATGATAAATCCATCGGCTAAATCAAACCGTTACGTTTGACTTTAGTTGGTTCTCTAGCTGGATGCAAAATACCCCCTGGTGGTCCTAGTGGCGTGGTCCCAGTGGCGTGGTCCTAGTGGCGTGGTCCCAGTGGTGTTAACGGCTGGAAGCTGACTTGGAGCCCCTCTTCTTGCTCCATTGCCTCGGTTTACATCACTAGACCAGTGCAGATCGTTCCATAGAGTTCCCTGCTAAAGATTGCGATGGATCAATCAAGTAAACGTCTTGACTTGTGGTGATTTTACATCCTGATGTGGAATACAATCATGTCAATTAATTGTGTGTTCTGATTTGGTAAAGGCACGTATGACTTATTTATGAATAGAGATGCAGATCAAGGATCACACTGACATTTCTACATTTGAGGCCAGAGAGCCCAATTAATATTATTTGTTACTATTGGTTGTTACATACTAGAAGTATTGGAAGTATTTATTATTTTACTTGGATGTCAAAGATTGTTTGGATGTGTTTAAGTCATTCTGGCAGGGCTCCAGTGCTCATATTTTCTGTAGTGAATTGACCTTGAGGAACACACGAGTGGAATTGAATGTAGTTTGTTTTTAAATGTGTGCAAGAAGCAACATTGAACATAGAAGCAATTGAAAGCAAAACACAATTTGACCGCAATAAAGTAGCTCAGATGAACGATGCATGTATGAGTCACAATACAAATCTAATCACACTCAATCTAAATCTGGAGGATTGAAGCCTCCTTTTGGTCACCTGTAAATGAAACACAATTCTCTTCATTTAGAGTGTCTTGGTTTCTATGATGAGGCATGCTGGGAGAAAGGGTCGGTAGGGTATATTCTACACTATAATTAAAATGAGTGTGACCAATCCATTTCCTGGGTCTCGTTCTCCATGCCAACGCGGGCCTCACCTTCTCCCCCAGTGACGGTGTCAGAGCTCCCTTTTTATTTTCATCACCCAACTTTTTTTGGTTTATGTAAAATTAAGTTGAAGCTTTTGATTCCCTGACAATTATGCAAGATAATCTCCTTTTTAGACGAGGAAAGGTTTGCTGTGCTGGCAGCCCATCAGTCAATATTCATGAGCTTGAGTGGAAATGGCCAGAAGCTTCCAGCTCACTGATCACTAACATGTTAGTGCTCAGTACATCACTACCCATCAAGTTCACCTTAAAAAGCAGACCGTGTCACTATCCCAGACCTAGGGCTGGACAGGAAATTAATATATCAATCTTGACGAGGCTAGATAGTCTTAGATTTTGGCTGAACCAGAACTTTGTTGGATAGTATTCAGTGTTTGATTTTGAGATTTGAATATTCACAAAATGCATGTTGGTGCGCCTGACTCTTCGGTTTGCAACAGCACACCATGACTATTGATGGCAAGTGCATGTAAGAATTGGACGATAGTCCTAATTAACCAGCATTAAACAACATCTTAAGCCCAAGACTTCAATCATTCATTTGATTTCATCTGGTAAAACAATTCAGCGCTCTTAACCCTAGTCAGTTATTATGGTCGTGTCAGAGACGCCAGGTGGTCTGTTCATAACTTCATTAAATATGTTTTAATTATATATATAGAATAATAACATGGATGTTTTAATTAGATATAGAATAATAACATGGATGTGTTTTAATTAGGTATTGAATAATAAAATGGATGGATGTTTTAATCAGATATTGTTTTGAGTTTGTAGTTCAATATAATGCACATATAAAGGTATTCACCCCCTTATGTAAGAACATTCATTCAACAAAGTCCTGGACTTTGTGTTAATTAAGGTGGTTTAACTTGACTATATTTGGAACTCTACTACTCAATGAGTCAGGAATGAGGGTTGATTAGAACTCCAAATAACTAGCCAACTACAGGCCTACGATAAACTTGTAAGATACGGACGTTATTGATCTGTACGGTCAAATCATTTACATTAATGTAGAAAAGGCATCTAGGCCTTTTGTAATAAATGAATACAGAACAGTCAAATTCATATTGTAGGATAAATTAATACATTATAAGCCTAATCTAAAACCACTGGCGTTTAACAAAAACCTTTGAAATGCTAAATATAAATACATAAATACAAATCCTGTAAATAGCCTAACTAGGTCTATGTTAACTTATTAAAGGATAAGCTGTGATGCTGTTGCTAAGGCGCGTAGCTCCAGGAGCATCAGTCAAGTCATGGCAACTTCCTGTTGCTTGAACCATTTCAAACTGCTTGAAAGGCTTTCCGCAGCCACTGCATGGGTCATTCTCTCTTTGGCCCGTCCATTATTGTCCTAATTGTGTAGTCCGTCCACACTCATCCCTGTCTGCACTGAGCCACTCCTCCTCTTCCCCCTCCCACACACTCTGGTCCTCAGTGTAACTTGTTAAACTCACTCTGGTCCTCAGTGTAACTTGTTAAACTCACTCTGGTCCTCAGTGTAACTTGTTAAACTCCCTCTGGTCCTCAGTGTAACTTGTTAAACTCCCTCTGGTCCTCAGTGTAACTTGTTAAACTCACTCTGGTCTTCAGTGTAACTTGTTAAACTCCCTCTGGTCCTCAGTGTAACTTGTTAAACTCACTCTGGTCCTCAGTGTAACTTGTTAAACTCACTCTGGTCCTCAGTGTAACTTGTTAAACTCACTCTGGTCCTCAGTGTAACTTGTTAAACTCACTCTGGTCCTCAGTGTAACTTGTTAAACTCACTCTGGTCCTCAGTGTAACTTGTTAAACTCCCTCTGGTCCTCAGTGTAACTTGTTAAACTCCCTCTGGTCCTCAGTGTAACTTGTTAAACTCCCTCTGGTCCTCAGTGTAACTTGTTAAACTCACTCTGGTCCTCAGTGTAACTTGTTAAACTCACTCTGGTCTTCAGTGTAACTTGTTAAACTCACTCTGGTCCTCAGTGTAACTTGTTAAACTCACTCTGGTCCTCAGTGTAACTTGTTAAACTCACTCTGGTCTTCAGTGTAACTTGTTTTCCTTTCAAGGACGCCATTGGTAGGGTTATAGAATGTTCCATTTAAACATGTTTACTGCCGCCTACTCCCGGTTTTCGGGTGTATTCTGATATCTGGGTTTCAGATCCCTGGGGTCCTACTGCACTTGAGGTTTGGACCATGTGTTGTAGTTTTTGGGTGTGTCTTGCCTCCCGACAGCCTCCTGCTGGGCGCTTCGCTCCGATGTGCGTCGTTGTTGTAGACTTGTGATACGGCAGCTTTATCTCTGTGATCTTGTATGTTGTATCACGGTTTGTTCAAATGAAGTCTATAAAACTTAACTGCCCTTTTTCTTGCTTCCATGATTTCAGTGGTTTTGGATGACTGCTTGAGGCTCACTGCATTTGGCAGCAGTGACGGTCATTTCAAGGTTGCCCGAGATGGAACATTAAAGGTACGTCCGTCTGTCCGGTGTTTACGGCTTGCTGTTTTGTGAAGGTGTCACGTGTTGACTTCTTGCTGTTTTCGTTAAGGTGTCAACAGCAGTTACTTTGCATGGAGGACAGACAGACTTCATCATCTATTCCCGGAATCCTAAGGAGCACAAATTGAATACGACAGTCAGGGTGATCCTCCATGACGATGGCCATCTTCACCATGGAAATCACCCCAACCAAGTTCAGGAACATCACAGTCCAGGAAACCATCACCGCAATCAGCATCAGAGTGTACATGTAGACTTTTCCAATAACACAGAGGTATCTATCTATCTATCTATCTATCTATCTATCGATTTTTGGTGCGAACACAAATGCAATTTTTTTTGTTCCATGCCTCCTCTAAATATACGTGGATCTTCCTATTCCACAGCTGCCGGTTCTGTACTTCCCGAGGTTTTCTGGGCTGAGGAGGCAGAAGAGGGCCTGGGTCGTCCCTCCTATTAACTTCCCTGAGAACCACAAAGGGCCCTTCCCCAAACACATGGTCCAGGTGAGATGCTGTTCTGTTGAACTTGATTCTTAACAAAAACATCATCCCAACCCCAATGTACTGAATTACTATTCTGTCTAACCCAAATAACTCTGACTTTGCATAAATTTGCATCTTCTTCTAGATCCGTTCTGATGCCGATAAAGAGGTGAAGGTCCAGTACACGATCACAGGTCCAGGCGCCGACGAACCCCCCGTCAGACTGTTTACTATCAACAAATTCACGGGCGAACTGTTCGTAAATCAGCCCCTAGATAGGGAGTTGAAGGACAAGTACATGGTAGGAACACACTGGACAAATCCTAATTACCTCAGTGCGCTCAACCCTTGCATGTAAATTAATCCGTCTTTTTGTGTTTGCAGCTCCAGGCTCATGCCGAAACAGACGGTAATCAGGCTGAGGAGGTCATGGATATTATTATCAAAGTCATTGATCAAAATGACAACCGACCAATTTTCACCAAAGACTTATTTGAAGGAGAAGTTGCAGAGGATTCAAAAAAAGGTTAAAAAAACAACAACCATGTCTCTAATCGTGTGGTCATTAGATTAGTCTAGCCCTTAATCACAGGACCAGGCTCAAAGGGCTTCACAGGCCAGACCCCCCCTCCCCAGACTCTCCCTCCGACCCCCCCCCCCTCAGACTCTCCCTCCGACCCCCCCCCCCCTCAGACCCCCCCTCCCCAGACCCTCCCCAGACCCTACTCAGACCCTACTCAGACCCTACTCAGACCCTACTCAGACCCTACCCAGACCCTACCCAGACCCTACCCTAGTACATTACACTACATGGTACATTACACTACATGGTACATTACACTACATGGTACATTACACCACTACATGGTACATTAAACTACATGGTACATTACACTACATGGTACATTAAACTACATGGTACATTACACTACATGGTACATTACACTACATGGTACATTAAACTACATGGTACATTAAACTACATGGTACATTACACTACATAGTACATTAAACTACATAGTACATTACACTACATAGTACATTACACTACATAGTACATTACACCACTACATGGTACATTAAACTACATGGTACATTACACTACATAGTACATTACACTACATGGTACATTACACTACATGGTACATTACACTACATGGTACATTACACTACATAGTACATTAAACTACATGGTACATTAAACTACATAGTACATTCAACTACATTCAACTACATAGTACATTCAACTACATAGTACATTACACTACATAGTACATTACACTACATGGTACATTACACTACATAGTACATTACACTACATAGTAGTGGTCATCATGCAATTTGAGATGAATAGGACTGTTACTTTATTCTATGGTATTATAATAACTATGAACATGGAAGTCATGTTTTCTTTGTAAATGATGATCCCTGCCTTGCAGACTATGAGGTGATCACAGTGGTAGCCACAGACCTGGACGAGCCAGGGAACGCTAACTCTGATCTCCGCTACTCTATATGGAGCCAGGAGCCAAAGTTACCCATGGAGAAAATGTTTGAGATCAACCCCGTTAGCGGAGCCATCCGCCTCAATCACGCTGGGCTCGACAGAGAGGTCAGTCTGATCTCATTGTTCCACTCCGTGCATTATTGTATGCAGGAATGTTTTTACATACACAATTATTTTATTGAGATTGGCTTAAGTCTATTTATTTGCCAACAGAAATACCCAAAGTACACGTTGGAAGTGAAAGCGATAGACATGGCAGGTGACGGCTTTGATACCATGGGGCACGTTATCCTCACGGTCACCGATAGCAACGACAACGCCCCCGCCTTCGAGATGTCTACGGCAAGTAACCTGTCACTCAATGGTTCACCCCATGCGGGTCATGGCTTCATGTCTGTCAAACCACTGGGAGACTTGATTTACTCCACACTTGAATGCATTCACTGGAGATTTGAGAGCAACAATGTTACTATTAAGATATCTCTATATTCTTTAATGTGTGTACATACAAACTGCCTAATGCGTTGTATCCATGAACAAACTAATGCTGCAACTAACTATTTTTATAAGTTCACTGGAACTTTGATATTGCCAGTAGATGTTAAAAGATGATCTGTGGGGAAGCAGATGACCGGATAAAGGTTTTTCAGACCAATGTAATTCATACAATATACATATACAATATACAAACAAATGGTCAACCTGCTTTGAATAAAGTGCCTCTTTTTAGCCCCTTTAAATGAATCTGGTTAATTTCTGCCCCCTACTGGCACCTTGGAAAGCTGCAGTCATATCTCAGCTGCTCTCAATTCCCCCGCCCATTTCGACCATCAACACTGGACAAGCTTTGAATGTGATCGACTCATTGGTCTGACCTGTTGCTCATATGAATAATATCTGAATCCAAATGCAATCTCTGTATCCAACAACACATCGAGGACAACACTAGTCTGGGTGATCAAACCTAAATTGAACCATCGACCGCTGGTTTGATCAGCCAGGTTTTCATCACACTTCCTCCATTGTTAAACATTTTGATCAAAGTGATCATGAGGATGGTGACAATTCATGCAAACTGTTATCCATGTGGTCCAATATGTTGCTTTAAATGATACCTTTCATTAGGGATGGTTTATGATACCTCATTAGGGATGGTTTATGATACCTCTCATTAGGGATGGTTTAATTTACTCTTCTTTCTGGTCGCCATGCACAGTATGAGGCAAGTGTCCCTGAGAACAAGGCAGGCGCTCTGGTTAAGAAGATGTCCGTAACGGACAAGGATGACGCTCATTCTCCAGCCTGGAATGCAAAGTTTCAAATCGTTGGTGGAGATCCTGAAGGATTATTTGCCGTGGAAACCGGACCTAGCAAGCAGGAAGGAATCCTTACCACTGTAAAGGTAGGGCTGTGCCTTCAGTAGTGGCTTAAGACAAATGTTGAACCCCATACAACCCTAATACTAGTTCAAATTAATTTTATTTAAAGGAAACTCAGATTTTCATCTCGACATTATCAGAATACGCTCTTTACAAACGGCAATTGAAAAATATAAATGATTAAAAAAATAAACAAAATGTAAAATTGTGTGAATGCATATTGCAGTGGTACTATGTACAGTAGTGCCAATTAGAAATGTTTCTACATACAAAGGTGCTGTGAACATGTAACCAGGTGGTACGTGTTGTTACTGTAGTTACACTCCACTAATGAAATGCTTTGTTTAGGGTCTGGACTTTGAGGCCTCCAGCACACACACCCTGCTCGTGGCCGTGGAAAACGACATTCCGTTTGCCGGCCGCCTGCCGACAGCCACTGCCACCGTGGTGGTCTCTGTGGAAGATGTGAATGAGGCTCCTGTGTTCAGCCCACCCATTAAGGTGGTGACCAAGAGGGAAGACCTCGCGGTCGGCACGGCCATTGCGCCGTACATCGCAACCGACCCCGACACGGCACGCAAACAGAAAGTCACGTAAGATCAAATAGTTTCTTCTTTTCAATTTCTGATACGACCCCTCGCACTGCTTACACGCTTAATGTTTCTTCAAGCTATACATATTGGTTCATTAAGCATTAGCGTGGATCTCTTCCCATCTGCAGGTATAAGATTATAAAGGACCCTGCGCGGTGGCTGAGCGTGGACAAAGACACAGGAATGATTAAAGTGAAGAGCTCCATGGACCGAGAGGGGTTCTATGTGAAAAACCTCAAGTACACGGCCGTGATCGCAGCGTTTGACGACGGTGTGTAGGAACATGGGAGATTCATTACATGGCCATTGATTTAGATTGTGGTTTGTTATGATTTTGACTTTTTGTTTGTCCTTTTGATGAAGATGCCTACTCAGCCACTGGTACAGGAACACTGGAGATTAATCTACAAGACGTTAACGACAACTTCCCCACCATCAATGAGCGAAGCATTAGGGTATATTGACCTAGCTGGAAATATTGACTGATTGATTTCAGTTCAACATTAAGTACTTGAGATGTTTAACTAAATTGTTCTCTTCTACCTTCAGGTTTGCAATAAGGAATCCGCTTCCCAGCTGCTGACGGTGACTGATGCCGACGGCCCGGACTTCTCTGCCCCCTTCGCTGTTTTATTAAAGGGCACGTCCAGCAACAACTGGACTGCTGAGATGAATGAAACACGTATGTATTTACAGGGACATAAACATTACAACTCAGTTTAAGAGGTTTTATGATTATCTGTTATTGTATACCATGAGGACGTGAAGTAGTTTATATAGTACATAATTATTAATAATAATTATACTATATAAATATAGTAGTAATTATTGCAAGGCGTTGAAGACATTTTTATAAATGATCATTTTATAATTTTAATAGTATAAATACTTTAAATTAGCAAACAACCAAACTGCCATACAACTGAAAGAACTGAACGCCCTCCTTAATGGAAGAGAGGACCAGGTTCTTAGGTCCTTTTTAAGCTTTTTGACACATTTCCAACATGTTAACAGAAGCTACAAGGGCGTGGTCACCATGGTGGCTACAAGGGCGTGGTCACCATGGTGGCTACAAGGGCGTGGTCACCATGGTGGCTACAAGGGCGTGGTCACCATGGTGGCTACAAGGGCGTGGTCACCATGGTGGCTACAAGGGCGTGGTCACCATGGTGGCTACAAGGGCGTGGTCACCATGGTGGCTACAAGGGCGTGGTCACCATGGTGGCTACAAGGGCGTGGTCACCATGGTGGCTACAAGGGCGTGGTCACCATGGTGGCTCCTCTACAAACACTCATTATTAGGCTAGAATCTGGCTTTATTCTATATAGATTATTAGTCATAATCACTTCAAGCTAGAATCTGGCTTTATTCTGTATTGATTATCGGGGCGGCAGTAGCTCAGTCTGTTGGGACTTGGCTTGGCAACTGGAAGGTCTAAGGTAGCTGGTTTAAGTCCCGAAACACCTGCTCGAGGTGCCCTTGAGCAAAGCACCAGACCCCTACACTGCTAATAGCTGCTCCTAATACTTCCTGGGTTAAATGCAGAGAAACACATTTCACTGTGTGGACATGTGACCACTAAAGAGGATTCAATCCTCCAGATTTAGATTTCCGATGATTAGGTATAATCACTGTCAGGCTAGAATCTGGCTTTTTCTATATTGATTGACAGTGTGCTCCTCTAGTTGTTTTGTTAAGCTAATGTCTTTGTAAGGAATATCATATATCAAATTTTAATAATTGTTTAATTTGAAGGAACACAGGAAATATTATTTGATCTTGTATTAAATGCTGAACAATGATGACTTATTTCTTTATCTCTTGCTCTTTGTCAAAGACAAACTAATCTGACTGAATTGTATGTATTATTTTAGCATGAGAATTAATAGTTTAGATGAATTGCTAGACAAATAGTTGGTGGCAGCCCTATAAATCCTAGTTGGTACACAGATCGATTACGGTGTCTATACAACCAAATCGTCTTTTTCATTGTTCCTTATTTTTTCTCCATTCCCATTTGTTTTCCTTCAGGTACAGGAATCATCTTGACCCTGACTCTGCCCAGTCTCCCCAGTGGAGACTACAGTGTAGAGATGAATGTGGCAGACTCCCACGGCATGGAGCAGGTTAACATCGTCCAGGCCACCGTGTGCGACTGCACCGGAGACACCGTCAGCTGCAAGGGCGCTCGAGTGGCGGGCGTCGGCCTGCCCGTCATCCTGGGAGTACTGGGAGGCATCCTGCTGCTGCTAAGTACGTTTTATATTCAAATACATTGGTACATTGTGTGCAAAAGACAACATGAGTTAAAGTCTCAGTCATGAGTCGCTCAAAAAAGCATGTCAAACAAGTGTCAACTTTTGGACGACATTATAACTGGCTGGTGCCCTCTTCAGCTCTGGGACCAACATGTAGTAGTTTAACTAGTCTAACTACTGATCTGAAATGTCATAAAGATGTTATAATGCAGCAGAGCTTAGCTATGACTGCTGGGTGAGGATGGAACTGTATGCTATGAATGATGAATAGTAAATCATCACTATGTCCTGTCAGTTCTAATCAGGCCCTTTTTGTACCCTCTCAGTGCTGCTGTTGCTGCTGCTCATGTTTCTGAAAAATAGAACCAAAAAAGATAAGGAGCCTTTGCTCCCAGAAGATGACATCAGGGACAACATTTACTACTACGATGAAGAAGGGGGAGGAGAGGACGACCAGGTGATGGGGACTGGCTCTGTGGTGGCAGAATTACATGTTTGATGGCTAGGTGTACTTGTATTGCCTAAGGGTACCTTTTTGTGTTGACTTCAATTTGTGCTTTCAGGATTATTATGATCTGAGTGTGATCCATCGGGGTCTTGACAACCGTCCTGACGTCTTCAGGAATGATGTCATGCCGAACTTTATGCCTCCGGTCCAATATCGTCCTCGTCCTGCCAATCCGGAGGACATCGGCAATTTTATTGATGATGTGAGTGGTGTGTGACGGCGCTAATGAGGGCAGCTCATAGCACTTGACTGAGGTTGGGTCACCCATCAAGATCTTCTCATTTGTAAATGGCTACGCAGCCATTTTAGTTCAGTTATTTGCAATACATGATCATTGTTTGCGAGATGAGGTCTAGCTTCAGAGCCTTTGAATGGAAGATTAGCATGTAACCCTGGCATGTCATTGACTTGTTCCGTTCCGCCAAGAAAAAATAAATGGTATTCCCCGTTAGAACCTGATGAGCCTCATGTTCCGTGTTGGAACCTAATGAGTCCTATGTTCTGTATTCCCTGTTAGAACCTGAAGGCAGCAGACACCGACCCACTGGCCCCGCCCTACGACTCCCTCCTGGTGTTCGACGACGAGGGGAAGGGCTCTGACGCCGGCAGCCTGTCGTCCCTCAACTCGTCCAGCAGTGGGGACCAGGACTACGACTGCCTCGGCGAATGGGGTCCTCGCTTCAAGAAGCTAGCGGACATGTACGGAGGAGGAGAGGAGGATGAGATGATGTAACTCATCAAAGGCATGCTGGGCTGGGCTGGGCTGACAGGAAATGTTAAAAAAAAGAAATCGGTAATTCTTTAAGTATATGAAAGGAAAATCGATCACAAAGACTGGTGCACAACACGTTGGTCAGAGCTTTTGAACTGGATCATTTTGCACCTTGGATACATGTTTAATCTATCCTTAGATTTTTTTCTTTTCAATTCTAATTTGCTGGCACTGATTTAAATTTGACTGGATAAATGTTTTTAAATGTTTTTTTGTTAAGTTGGCTTTAACATTTTATATCAAAGCTTGTAAGGTTTTCCTGTTTTTAAACAATGACATGTCCTGTATGAACTAGTTTTTTTTAATGTTTTTTTTTAATTTTTTTTTAAAGAAAATAGCCAATATAATTGTTTTATATTCATTTCCCTATGATTTATTTGCCACTAGGTAATGACTCAGAGGTACTAGAGGTAAAGGGGCAATTATAGGGAACGTTTTGCATCAAGTTACTTACAAGGAGGCTTCCGTCTTCCATCAGATGACGCAATCGAGCCAAATAAAAATATATATTAATATGCCATTTTGTGTGTGTTTCAACCGGAAACCAAGTGACATGGAGCAGACATGAATGCAGTTTGGTTTAATTAGAATAAATCATCAAGCACTCAGTCCCCCACACACCCACAGCTCCAGGCACAGGAGACCAGAACCACTTGGAACATCCACACAGTTCTGAGCAAACTCAAGGCTGTGAAAATGAGACCCAGACCCATTAGTCATTTAGCACTTTTGTCCAAAGCGACTTACACTATTGCATTCAACAAAGGTAGGTATGAGAACCACCAGTCACCAGAAGTTATTAGTGCATTTCCCCCCTACCAAGCCTCTTGGCGATCAACTATTTCAGCAGAAGGAAAGGAGCAGTGTGGAATTGCCAGTTGCAGTTTATCGCCATTTCCAACAGCGCACTTCCTGCTCCTGGGGCCATATTCACAAGACTTCTTATTATGACGAGGTCTCCCAAATAGCATTACACATTTCTAATAGTTTAGTTCTAATTTTATCTTCAGTTTTTACTACAGAACCGGGACAATTTTTAAGCTAAGCTTTCTCTTAGCTTAAAGATTCTCCCAGCGAGGTTGACCTGGTTCCTATTGAAGTCATGTTTGATGAACGGAGGCCTGTTAAACATCCCATTACCCTAACATTGCACTTTAGTCATTTAGCACTTTTGTGCACAAAGCGACTTGGAATAGTGCATTCAACAAAGGTAGGTACGAGAACCACCAGTCACCAGAAGTTATTAGTGCATTTCCTCCCTACCAAGCCTCAAAGAGCAAAACCAGTGCTCCGGTAAAAGTACAATAAGTTGGCAAACAAGGGTAGTGGTGAAGGGTCAGGGTAGTGGTGATGGGTCAGGGGAGTGGGAAGGGTCAGGGTAGTGGTGAAGGGTCAGGGGAGTGGTAAAGGGAAGGGTCAGGGTAGTGGTGAAGGGAAGGGTCAGGGTAGTGGTGAAGGGTCAGGGTAGTGGGCAAGGGAAGGGTCAGGGTAGTGGGCAAGGGAAGGGTCAGGGTAGTGGGGAAGGGTCCGGGTAGTGCTGAAGGGTCAGGGTAGTGGGCAAGGGAAGGGAAGGGTCCGGGTAGTGCTGAAGGGTCAGGGTAGTGGGGAAGGGTCCGGGTAGTGCTGAAGGGTCAGGGTAGTGGTAAAGGGAAGGGTCAGGGTAGTGCTTGCTGGAGAGGTGGGTTTTGAGCTTGTGGCGGAAGATGGGTAGTGACTCTGTAGATTGGCCCCAGGGGCTTCTGAACAACGGGGAAAGCAAGCGAAGTGGACGAGCAGGGAGGTAGGGCTTGAGGGAGGAAGGAGTTGTTCCTTTCACTACCTTGTAGGCTAGCACCAGGGTCTTGGACTGGACGTGAGCAGCTACAGGAAGCCAGTGTAGATTCAAGATTCATTCAAGATCTGTATTTGCCATATGCAGCAAGTACAATGGAATACTCCCCCTTCCCTCCCCCAGTATACATTTTCTAAAATACTATACTATAAAATAAAAATACTGTACACAATAAAACAACAAAAATAAGCATAAAGTGACTGATGGATGATATGTACATTTGTTGAATTAAAGAAAAAGAGACCATAGAAGGGTATATGTGTGGGAGAACTTGGGTTGGTGGAACACCAGACGAGCTGCAGCTTTCTGAATGTGCTCTAGTGGCCCGATAGCAGACACCGGGGTAACAGCAAGAAGGGAGCAGTAGTCCAGGTGGAAGATGACAAGAGCCTGGATGAGCACCTGTGCGGCCTTTTTAGTGAGAAAAGGCAGAATCCTCCTGATGAAGAAGCAATGCGCCTCCACGTGTCCGAGGGGGGGGATGACAAGGTCAGCTAGGTGTCTCAGTTGGTATGCCTTTTGCCCTTCTTATCCAAAACTCTTGAACGTGCTGTCTTTAACCAATTATCCTTGTATCTCCACCAGAACTGCCTCTTGGATCCCCACCAATCTGGTTTTAAGGCAGGTCACTCGACAAACTGCCCTTCTGGCAGTAACTGAGTCGCTCCATGTTGCTAGAGCAAATTCGCTCTCCTCGGTCCTGATACTCCTGGACCTGTCTGCAGCAATCGACACTGTTGAACCACCAGATTCTCCTCTCCACCCTTGAGGGGATGGGTGTCTTGGGCTCTGCTCTCGCCTTGTTTGCATCCTACCTGACGGGTCGCTTCTACCAGGTGGCCCTGGGAGGGTCTGTGTCGGAACCACGCCGACTGACTACTGGGGTTCCACAAGGATCGGTCCTCTTCTCTAAATAACGTCTCTTGGTGCTGTTATCCACTCCCATGACTTATCCTACCACTGCTATGCTGACGACACCCAACTGGTCTTGTCGTTTCCCCCCTCGGACACGCAAGTGGAAACACGCATTGCTGCGTGCTTAGCAGACATCTCAAAGTGGATGTCGATGCACCACCTAAAGCTCAACCTGGACAAGACTGAGCTAGTGTTCTTCCCGGCAAAGGGCTGTCCGCACCGAGACCTGGCTGTCACCATTGATGATGCTGTGGTGACACCTACTCGGACAGCAAGGAATCTGGGTGTGACCCTGGACGACCAACTGTCGTTCTCGGCAAACATTGCATCAGTGACACGCTCCTGCAGATTCCTCCTCTACAACATCAGGAGGATTCGGCCTTTTCTCACTGAAAAGGCTGCGCAGGTGCTCATCCAGGCTCTTGTCATCTCCCGGCTGGACTACTGCAACTCCTTGCTGGCGCCCCGGCATTTGCCATCAGGCCCCTGGAGCTCATTCAGAAAGCTGCAGCTCGCCTGGTGTTCAACCGCCCCAAGTACTCCCACACATCTACCCTCCTTCGGATTCTACACTGGCTACCTGTAGCTGCTCACATCCAGTTCAAGACCTTGGTGCTAGCCTACAAGGCAGTAAAAGGTACTGCTCCATCCTACCTCCAGGCAATGGTCAAGGCCTACATCCCAACCCGTCCGCTTCGCTCGGCTTCTTCGGGCCGTCTGCTTGCCCCCTCACTTAGGGGCCTGTGTGGCCGATCTACGCGGTCATGGCTGTTCTCCGTCCTGGCCCCAATTTGGTGGAATAAACTCCCCACGGAGGTCACGACTGCAGAGTCACTCCCTATCTTCTGGCTGAAAACCCATCTCTTCAGGACACACTTCCCGGATCCTTCCTTGTAGCGCTAAGTCAATTAAGTCAGTCAAAAGTAGATTACATATTATAGATAGGCATATATTGTTCTAGATTGTTCTCTTGTTGCATATTGTTTGCCAACTTATAGTACTTTTTTACCCTTACACTTTTGCCTGAATTATTGTACTTCTACCTGAGCACTGGTTCAGTTATTGGAGAATTGTTAGAAATTAAATGCAGTTTTGACTTCTTACCTTCCTTTGTTGAAACACACTATTGTCACTATTGTAAGTCGCTTTGGATAAAAGCGTCTGCTAAATGACTGTAATGTAATGTAATGTGTCATCAGCATAGCAGTGGTTGGAGAAGTCATGGGAGTGGATAACAGACCCAAGAGATGTTGTGTAGAGGGAGAAGAGAAGAGGACCCAGGACCGATCCTTATAGGACCCCCAGTAGTCTGCGTGGTTCGGACCACAGACCTTCTCAGTGTCACCTGGTACGAGCAACCTGTGAGGTAGGTATCCAACAAGGTAAGAGCAGAGCCCGAGACACCCATCCCCTCAAGTGTGGAGAGGAAAGTCTGGCTGTTGGTGTGTCAAGCTCCTTCAGGAACTCACTAGAAGGGCCTAGTGGACGCTAAACCACCGCAATGGTGAGCTTGACTGGAAATTAAATGAAAGGAGAATTGTGAAACCTCGCCTCTGGGTTTGTGAGAGAGCTTACAGAGCTGCAGGGGAGCCAGTCTGCACAGTCGACCCGCAGTTCCAAAGCCCGCTGTTACCACTTGCTTAACATGAGTAAAAAGAGTAGGATCGATGAGATTAGTGGGGTCTCAGCACCTGGGAGTGACCCAGAGTCGGCGGTGATTCCATAACATCCCCTAAACTCGATTTGGGGATATATTACTGACTACCAGGAATGCAGGCCCCTCCTACACAATTAGCACGTCTATTGGACTAGCATGGGTTAAACTACCTTCAATGGGCACAAACAGAAACTTGCTACCTAGCAGCTAACAATGGACTATTGATTAAAGCACTAGTACTGGAGCAGTGTGAACTAGTGAACTATGTACAGTTACTAGTTACTAGTAGCAACTTGGTATGCAAGAAAAATGTACTCTATTCTAGATGAGTCAAGCTGTTCAGAGTCCCTCCAGTATCTGAACACATACTATACAGGATCCTTTTGCTGGGGTTGGGAAGTGTGAGTGAGTAGTGGGTAGGTCTGGACACAGGTGTACAGGGACTGCTAAGGTTATTGATAAGGTAACTGATTACCTACTTACTTCATCTGCAGTGTGGGCTGGAAATCACAGACTTGAGTGTATTCAAGACCACTGACCTGAGATCATGTCACAGCATACATTAACAGACTAGTGGAGGAATGCATCCTGTCTGTTAGCTCATTCCCGAACCGCAAACCATGGATGAATGCTGGCATACAGAACAAACTAAAGGAACGGAGTACCACTTTCACAACAGGTGACTCAGAAAAGCCATCAAGAAGGCTAAATTGGATTACAAAAACCAACAGGGGGTCAGGGGGCTCTGACACCAGAAGTGTGTGACAAGGTCTGAGGCTCCTCTCCAACTACAAGTCCAGTCACCATCAATGACCCCAACCTACCAGACCAACTGAACATGTTTTACGCTTGCTTTGAAAAGGAGAACCTGAGCCGACCAACAAATTGAAAATTCATCCGGAGGACTACATTATATTGCTGTCCGAGGTCCGCAGAATCTTCAGGAGGGTGAAGGCAGGGAAGGCAGCCGGCCCAGACGGAGTTCCATCCCGCGTCTTCAAGACCTGAGCTGACCAGCTGGCTTCTGTGTTCACGGACATCTACAATGCATCACTGCATCAGTCTGTCGTCCCAGTGTGCTTCAAAGAGATACCGTTACCCAAAAACACCAAGGTAACAAGTCTCATTGATTATCGTCCAGTGGATTTAACACCCATACCCATGAATGCCTGGAGAAACTTGTAATGTTGCATATTAACTTTTCAATCCCTGAGTCCCTAGACCCACTCCAGTTTGCATACGGACCAAACAGGTCTATAGACTACGCCCTTTCCCTGGCACTACACACAGCCCTGCAGCACCTAGACTGGAGGAACACCTACATCAGACTGCTGTTCATTGACAACAGCTTGCCGTTTTACACCAACGTTCCCTTCAAGCTGGTCCTGAAACTAAGGGACCTAGGTCTGGGCGCCCCCATCTGTAACTGGATTATGGAGTTCCTGACGGGCAGGCCTCAAGTAGTGAAGATTGGGAACAACATCTCATCCACTCTGGTCCTCAACACCGGAGCACCCCAACGCTGCTGCTTCAGTCCCCGGCTGTACTCGCTGTACACACCTGACTTTACTGCCACGCACAGCAATAATCAGATTTTTAAGTTTGCAGACGACACCACAGTCATCGGTCTGATAAGCGAGCCGGGTGGGTGCCCCACCATCAGCCTGGACGGGACACCGGTGGAAGTTGTCAGCTGCTTCCGTTTCCTGGGACTACAGATTTCCGTTGACCTGGCGTGGACACGCAACACGGAGGTCATGCTGAAGAAGGCACACCAGCGCCTCTATGCTCTGCGGTGCAGAAAAAGCGATATAGACCAGAGGTGGCTAGTGAACTTCTACCGTGGCACCGTAGAGAGCGTCATGACGGGTGTGTGGTACAGCAAACACCACTGCACGGGACAAGAAAGCCATCCAGAGGGTGGTGAAGACCGCAGAGAAGATCATCGGGTGTGCACTTCCATGCATTGAGGAGATCTTTAGGACCAGATGTCGGAAGAAGGCCATGTCCATCATAAAGGACTGCAACCACCCTGGGCACCATCTCTTCTCCCCACTACCGGTCTCCGGTTCCGCAGCATCCGTACATGTACTACCAGGTTTAAGGACTGCTAGGAGTGCTGTCACTATCATAACATTGTCATTAACATTACACTGCCATACTTTGCTGGACTTTCTGGACTCATTAGTTACTGCACTTAACTGCACTGTATTCTTGATGCTGCTGCACTACTGGCACTTTAAATGCTTTTAAATATTTTGCACAATTCAAAACATGTAAATATCATCCATCACTATATTGTTCTTTTTATGTTCATCTTTATTGTATATAGTATTTTTTTATAGTATTGTTATAAAAATGCATACTGCAGTAGGGAATGGGGAGTAAGCATTCCATTGAACTTGTTGCAAAAGGCCAATAAAACATCTTGTATCTTGTAGCTTGTATCTTGATTAGAGTCTGGTTGAAGCAGCATCACCTGAACCCAGTAAGACTGATTAGAGTCTGGTTGAAGCAGCCTCACCTGGCCCCAGTCAGACTGATTAGAGTCTGGTTGAAGCAGCCTCATCTGGCCTCAGTCAGACTGATTAGAGTCTGGTTGAAGCAGCCTCACCTGGCCCCAGTCAGACTGATTAGAGTCTGGTTGAAGCAGCCTCACCTGGCCCCAGTCAGACTGATTAGAGTCTGGTTGAAGCAGCCTCACCTGGCCCCAGTCAGACTGAGTAGAGTGGTTGAAGCAGCCTCACCTGGCCCCAGTCAGACTGATTACAGTCTGGTTGAAGCAGCCTCACCTGGCCTCAGTCAGGCTGATTAGAGTCTGGTTGAAGCAGCCTCACCTGGCCTCAGTCAGACTGATTAGAGTCTGGGGCTGGGGGAAGCGGTAGTGCTGCTCAGTGAGTAAACCTCACTCCTCGACACCTAAAACACGTTCTAGCGATGAAGCTAAAGCCTGTGGGGTTTAGCTTCCCTTGTTAGAGCGTCTGCCTTTCATGCTGGAGGTTATGAGTTTAAACCCAGTGTGAGACACTCGCTGTTACAGCTGCACACCTGTGGGTCCTTCAAGGGTAATCAAGGAACAGTTTAAACCAGCCACCACCACACACTCAGGAGGAGGGCTAACGACTCTGTTCTGCTTGGCTGTCTCACATTTACAATAAACTGGTTTACTCATCATCCAGTGTCCTCGTCATTGGGACATGTGACTTTATTTATTTGTTAATTTTAGCCTAGGGACAAAGCAGAGTCCAACAACCAGAGCTCCAACACTAGAACCATGTGGACTGGACTTAAAACCATCACAGACTAAAACAACAAAAGCAGCAGTGCTGAGGCAATGTCTGCTGATGGCTGATCATCCCTAACCAAGCTCTCAGGGTGTGTGCAGAACTGCAGAACAGCGGTTCCAACACCTGGGCTGTTTCAATTGGTTCAACTTTGCCATAGTTCATTAGTGTCACAATTTTGTAGTGTTGGTTCCCTACATAGTGTGCTACTGTGCTGTGATATGCGTGTGTGTATATCTGTGTGTTATACCGTTTAATTGGTGTACTGATGCAGTCATTTCCATATTATATCCCTTGATGCATAGCGGTTTTCATTGTGGTCGGATTCAGCCAATCGATAGTCGTCCCATACAGATGACTTATGCAAATGAGCTCCCAGGGAGACCTGAGCGTGGGCTTGATTCTGTGACCTTCTTACTCCGCATTCCCTCCCGCAGTATGCATTTTCTACAACAATCCTATACTATACAAAACTATACTCTCTCTCTCTATCTATATATCTATATCTATATCTATCTATCTATCTATAGATAGATATAGATCTATATCTATCTATAGATAGATATATCTATAGATATATATGATGTTCCATATGAAGACAAGCCCGTGTTATTAACTATTTTGCTCTTTATTCAGCCTCTTACAAAGCCCTCTCATATCAAACACAACATGAATGATTTCTGCGCACAAACCAGTCCCAGCCGAGTAGCGGCAGGTGGGATTAGAAGCGGCTTTATGTTAGAGGCTATTACACACCGATTCTCGACTTCTAACTACTACTGCTCGACTATACTAACTACTACTGCTCGACTACTAACTACTACTGCTCCACTACTAACTACTACTAATCGACTACCTACTACTGCTCGACTACTAGCTACTACTGCTCGACTATACTAACTACTACTGCTCCACTACTAACTACTACTGCTCCACTACTAACTACTACTGCTCAACTATACTAACTGCTACTGCTCGACTACTAACTACTACTGCTCGACTATACTAACTACTACTGCTCCACTATACTAACTACTACTGCTCCACTACTAACTACTACTGCTCGACTATACTAACTACTACTGCTCCACTACTAACTACTACTGCTCGACTATACTAACTACTACTGCTCGACTAGACGAGCGGCTCGCCATTATAGGTTGAGCACAAGGAAAGGTGAATCGATCGATGGATCGATTGTATCATGTACGCATGCGCAGCAAACGGGATCAGGAAGTTTCAATGAGGAGGATGGCGGAGAGTGAAGGAGAGTCCGATCTGGAGCTGATCACCCGATTGATCAGACCGTTCCCTGACTTCCCCAGTAAAGGGATCGTGTTCAGGTAGGCTCCATGGAGCGGCGCCCCGTCGTCTGGGAGGTTAGTAGACCTGTTGGATCTAAACGGGCGGTTTGTTCCGTTTCTCAGAGACATCTGCCCCGTTCTGAAGAACCCGGCGGCCCTCGCGGCGGTGATCGATCTGTTTGAACAACATGTCCGACAGACCCACCCGCTCGTGGACCTGGTGGTGGGTAAGTAACCCACATCACGTAGACATCATGTTATAAATCACATTGTGTTCAGGCGGAAGGACCCACGTTTTTCGCGACAGCGCCGCCTAGCGGATGAATATCAGTCTAACGTTCAAAACAAGTGCGGTGTCTGAATTGGACAGCAACGTTAACCTTAGCTATCCGTAGTGAGTAGCTAAAATGAACTGTTAACACACATTAACGAACGTGTTGCTTATACAACCATGGCCAAATCAGAACCATAACATTAAGTGTTCCTACCAACATGAGAACTAACATTCCTATGCTCCCAAAATGGTGGGTTCATTGTGGTGTGATGTCTGCTTCATTACTGGGACACATTGGGGTTCCATTGAGAACAGAGTCATGTAGGGAATAAATCAAGTTTAAAATCCAATGTTCTGCAGTTCTTCATTGCTGGTTATTTTAGGACTGTTGACTGGGATCACTTTGTGCCTCCAGAGGGGATACAAGGGGTTGTCTTTGATCAAGCCACCACGTAGCCCTCTCATGGTAAGCGATGGCAGTAGTTGTGTAACCTCTACCTGTCTTTATCCACAGGTATAGATGCTCGCGGGTTCCTCTTCGGTCCTCTTCTAGCGCAGAGGTTAGGAGTGGGCTTCGTTATGGTCAGGAAGAAAGGCAAGCTGCCCGGGCCCAGGGTGTCGGTGGGCTACACTCTGGAGTACGGCACGGTAAGGTCACACAGGCCAACACATGGCTATGCTCAACTTGGTGACTATTCAATGATTAGAAATGTTACACATTCATGGCATAGAAAAGAAGCATTAAAGGGACACTTGTGAGTGAAATGAGTTGGACAGAACTCAGGGTCTGTGCAGCCCAGACCTTTTTTAGGTCGCTTGCTTTTTGTCTTGCAACCAATCAGATCCATATAACGTATTGGAGCAAACGATAAGGTGAAGCCAGGCAGAGTGGATTCACACCTGATTGGGATCTCCATGTTAATTAATATACACCTGTTGCTTATGATAGAAGACAATGATACAACACAATGTCTTCATAGTGTTGCGCATATGTGGATTTCTGCTTTTTAGGTGATCAATCTGCAGATTTTCCATTTCCAATGTTGCCAATCAAAACGGGCAAACGTCCCCGGATCTTATATAGATGATGACGTTAGCATAAATAGCTCATACCGTCTCCAGGGTAGGTCTACACCACTAGACACACGGGACTCAGACCGTCTCCTGGGCAGGTCTACACCACTAGACACACAGGACTCATACCGTCTCCTGGGCAGGTCTACACCACTAGACACACGGGACTCAGACCGTCTCCTGGGCAGGTCTACACCACTAGACACACGGGACTCAGACCGTCTCCTGGGCAGGTCTACACCACTAGACACACGGGACTCAGACCGTCTCCTGGGCAGGTCTACACCACTAGACACACAGGACTCATACCGTCTCCTGGGCAGGTCTACACCACTAGACACACGGGACTCATACCGTCTCCTGGGCAGGTCTACACCACTAGACACACGGGACTCAGACCGTCTCCTGGGCAGGTCTACACCACTAGACACACGGGACTCAGACCGTCTCCTGGGCAGGTCTACACCACTAGACACACGGGACTCAGACCGTCTCCTGGGCAGGTCTACACCACTAGACACACAGGACTCATACCGTCTCCTGGGTAGGTCTACACCACTAGACACACGGGACTCAGACCGTCTCCTGGGCAGGTCTACACCTATGGGCTCATAGCTAGATCAGCAAAATCTGACTTAAATTGATAACCACCGTCATGACAGTTTATGTGTGATTGATTACTACAAGACATGACACCAACACATGCACTCCACACCAAACTACTATGTGGACTTGTGGTAAATAAAACGGATAAAATAGGGAGTTGTTTCTAAAGTTACATTTAAAATTAAAACACATGAAGGCAGACTAACAGTCAGGAGAAGCAGGGACGTGTGTTTACGATGAGTAACATGGGAGTTCAATGTTGAATGGCTTTCTAATGGATGGTGAGGCTTTCTTACACGGGTATCAAATATGTAAATATTGAAGAAAGCTAATTAAAAACTGTCTGGTGTGTGCACAAAAGTCTTGGTATGTGTGTAAATCACAGCAGCAAGTGAAATTCCCTCCTAGTCCAGTGTCCCCCTAGTGGCCATGTGTCCCTCCTAGCCCAGTGTCCCCCTAGTGGCCATTTGTCCCTCCTAGTCCAGTGTCCCCCTAGTGGCCATGTGTCCCTCCTAGTCCAGTGTCCCCCTAGTGGCCATGTGTCCCTCCTAGCCCAGTGTCCCCCTAGTGGCCGTGTGTCCCTCCTAGCCCAGTGTCCCCCTAGTGGCCGTGTGTCCCTCCTAGCCCAGTGTCCCCCTAGTGGCCGTGTGTCCCTCCTAGTCCAGTGTCCCCCTAGTGGCCGTGTGTCCCTCCTAGCCCAGTGTCCCCCTAGTGGCCGTGTGTCCCTCCTAGTCCAGTGTCCCCCTAGTGGCCATGTGTCCCTCCTAGTCCAGTGTCCCCCTAGTGGCCATGTGTCCCTCCTAGTCCAGTGTCCCCCTAGTGGCCATGTGTCCCTCCTAGCCCAGTGTCCCCCTAGTGGCCATGTGTCCCTCCTAGCCCAGTGTCCCCCTAGTGGCCATGTGTCCCTCCTAGCCCAGTGTCCCCCTAGTGGCCATGTGTCCCTCCTAGCCCAGTGTCCCCCTAGTGGCCATGTGTCCCTCCTAGCCCAGTGTCCCCCTAGTGGCCATGTGTCCCTCCTAGCCCAGTGTCCCCCTAGTGGCCATGTGTCCCTCCTAGCCCAGTGTCCCCCTAGTGGCCATGTGTCCCTCCTAGCCCAGTGTCCCCCTAGTGGCCATGTGTTCCTCCTAGCCCAGTGTCCCCCTAGTGGCCATGTGTCCCTCCTAGCCCAGTGTCCCCCTAGTGGTCATGTGTTGTGTTCCCACCACAGGCTGAAGCTGAGATTCAGGAAGATGCGGTGTCTGCTGGGCAGAAAGTTGTTCTTATTGATGATCTTCTGGCCACTGGAGGTGAGACATTGTGTTTATTACCACGTATCACAAGTTTCAAGTGAGCAATCAATCATTATCACATGAACGTGGATGAGATATGAAACTGTTTGTTGTTATTTAGTTTTAGGTATTGTATATTTTTGTGTGCATTTATTCCCCGTTTCAACTGTTGCACCTTAATTTCCCTCAGGATAAATAAAGTCTCTTGAAACAGAACCGGGTTAAATATTGAGGTCGTGTGTTACCAGGGACCCTGTTTGCTGCGTGTGAACTGATGAAGCAGCGACGGGCGGACGTCCTTGGATGCCTGGTGGTGGTGGAGCTCAATGACCTGAGTGGTGCTGACAAACTGAAGCCCCACTCGGTGTTCTCTCTGGTCCGGTACTGACCTCAACCTCTGAAGTAGGAGAAGAACCCTGCTGCTGTCAGCACCATGTTGGATGGATGGAATAAACTTTTTCAGGAGCAAATATTTTTCTTGCCACATTTGTTTCCCTTCCACAAGTGGTCTGAGGTCACCAGGGGTCTGAGGTCACCAGGGGTCTGAGGTCAGCATTGAAGACCAACTGATTTGTCTTGGTCCCGGTACAGTTTATATTAACCTCATGGTATTTTAGTAATATTAAGGATATACAAAGCAGACACTGAACATGTCTTTCTTATGTATCCTAGATGTGTTTCTGTGGGACTACAAAAGTGTTTGTACTGTTTTTTGTTTGTGGTTTTAAAACTAGAAAGATGGCCACAACAGCACAATGCTGGGAATACTACACAACATACAAACTATGTAACTGTAGTGTAATCACGTTTGACTGATATGCAAATCATTGTATATTGTTAAAACATGTAAATTACTTGCATAGAAAGAAGTCTATTATTACTAATGACTTACAAGTCATACTTTCCAAGGCACAATGTAATCAACTATTGGTTAGGGTTGGTATTGATTATTCAATTGCCTAGCACTAACTAACATTTTCCTGTATGTGTAATTTTACTCTGTCTGTAAAGCGCCTTGAGTACCGGGTACTTAAAAAACGGAATATATTATTATAAACTAAAACATAAGCATTGGCAACAGCATTTCATACACATACATATTGTAAAACTAATAAATCGCCGAGTTACGTGTAAATTACATTTGAGTGAAAACGATTCAGAATATTATTATTCTATTTCAGTTTTCTCTGTACTGTATATACATATATATATATATATATATAATACATTTCTAATAACTCTGCGTCAGGTCCTAGGGATTCAATCCAAATTAGTGTTATAATTGTTTCTTATAATATGATGTTATATGTTTATCCATGAACCTCAATGTAAACTAGTTGGTTTATAATTTGGGAGAACCAGATTTGAAATAGTCTTAGACCCATATAATGGGTATAATGTAATGGTTAATCGTATATTATCTGGTTAGACGCTAAACTGCACCAGATTCCTCCGACATCTTCTCTGCCGTCCTCCTGACCCTCTGGATGTCTTTCTTGTCCTGTTCAGTGGTGTCTCCGTACCACACGGTGACGCGGTAGAAGTTCTCTAGCCACCTACTATTCCTCTTCTCCTGAGGCACCGCAGGGCATAGAGGCGCTGGTGTGCCTTCTTCAGCATGACCTCCATGTTGTGAGTCTGTAGTCCCCGGAAACGGAAGAAACTAACAATTTCCACGGGGGGCCCGATCAGGCTGATGGTGGAGTGGGGGCCCCGGTGGCTCCTGAAGTCCACAATGAGCTCCTTAGTTTTGCTGAAATTCAGTGTGAGGCTGCCAGACTACCTCATCTCTGTACTCTGTTTCGTCGCCCTCGCTTATCAGGCCGATGACTGTGGTGTCGTCTGCAAACTTGATAATCCGATCATTGCTGTGCGTGGCAGTACAGTCATGTGTGTACAGAGTACAGCCGGGGACCGAGGCAGCAGCCTTGGGGTACTCCGGTGTTGAGGACCAGAGTGGTTGAGCAATCTTCACCACTTGAGGCCTGCCCATCAGTCCAAAATAGTTAGATGGGGCGCCCAGACCTAGGTCCCTCAGTTTCAGGACCAGCTTAGAGGGAACGATTGTGTTGAATGCCAAGCTGTAGTCGATGAACAGCAGTCTGACGGAGGTGTCTCTCCTGTCTCGGTGCTGCAGGGCCGTGTGTGGCGCCAGGGAAATGGAGTCTACAGACCTGTTTGGTCTGTATGCAAACATGAGTTGGTCCAGGGAGTCGGGGATGGTAAAGTTTGTGTTGTGTTCAGGCACTTCATGGCTATGGGTGTAATTGAGGCCGGTTACCTTGGTAACGGTACAATGGTCTCTGAAGAAAACTGGGAGGGCTGCAGTGATGCGTTTTAGATGTTGTGGAACACAGGACGACTCCGTCTGGGCCGGCTGACTTCCCGCCTTCACCCTCCTGAAGGTTCTGCGGACCTCGGACAGTACTAGAACGTAGTCCTCTGGGTGATTGTTCAATGTGTTGGTCGGCTCAGGGTTCTCCTTTTCAAAGCGAGCGTAAAACATGTTCAGCTGGTCTGGTAGGTTGGGTGGTTGTTGGAGACTGGACCCTCAGACCTTGCCATACATCTGGTGTCAGAACCCCCAAACTGTAGTAGTAAACAAGTCACTATTTCCATCTAGACATTACACTAGTGAAACTCCAATTACAAACATATGGTTTATATACATAACATATGGGTTATATACATACACATATGGGGCAACATGGTTGTTCCAACTCCCACCTTTAATAATGCATTCATAACATTGTTCTGTGGTGGCTCCAGCTTACCACCAATAGCTTAATATGCTTGTCTGACGTTTACTAATTGTATTATCCGTGGTCTTTTGCACATAATTGTTTCTAATAAGTGCTTCAAAAAACCTTCACCCTTTTCAGACTTCTAAGATAATGCTCTGTACTTCTCCGTCAACTGTACCTCCATAGAAATGTACCTCATGAAAACATGTTATGCATAAGCAGACTTAATTAGAAATTACATTTGTTTAACATCAATCATGATCAATTTATAATTTGTATATGTATTTAGACCTACCTGTATACAGGCAACCTAATAACCAAATAGAATCCTGCACACATGTCTATTAAATCCCCACAAGTTCTGTTTCAAATGATAATCGCATTTATTTTCACAATTTGTTAACTGCTTCCAGATGTTGTGAACAAGTCATATCTTATAGTAACAGCCTTAAACAACCCATAACTAGTAACAAAAGTGGCGATGTGCGAATGCATATTTAACAGAAATACAAATTTACATTAAACATTTTTTCCTAGATTCATATGTACATTCAGTCTCTTAAAATGGAACCTAAGGAACATCTGCATGTATTGATCAAGGGTCAGTGAATGTCAGCAATAGAAGCTTCCGACGGGACCTGAGATATCATTCTACTTGGTAGAACTTTAATTGGTGAAAATTCAGGAACCAGAGGACTACATTTAAACATCATTATCTATGTCCTTAAAAGCAAAGGGTGGTCATATTGTGGAGCTGCTCCCTAATGTACAGGATATAACCTCTGGTACCAGGATCTAACCTCTGGTACCAGGATCTAACCTCTGGTACCGCACCATAACAATTCATCGTCCTTCAGTTGTTCCAGTGAGACTCAGAAGGCTGGGGATTTAACAGCCATGGACAAAAATTCTGACTGTAAAAACCACGTACTGTCATGAACGCTTTTCAGCCTACTCTAAACACTCAAGAATAAAAAATAAAAAAACCAAGGTATTCAATATCACAACTGGCCTAACAGTTCAAGGCTAAAGACCCTTTGATTAGTTCAGCTCCTCTGTTCCTCTTCCAGCCTGAGGGAGAGTTTCTCATGAACCATGTTGAGGTCCATATTCTTGCAGAGCTTCAGGTATTTGTCCTTCCTGACCAGGTGGATTTTCAGCCAATCAGGAACCAGCTCCGCCAACAGCTGGAGGTGTTTCTCCATCTCCCCTAGAAGACAAATCCATTTAACACACGGCCTGTCTCCATAGAGCACACGGTTATACGGAACCATGGCTGCACAGGGTCTCACATGCGCAAAGCATTCATGTTCTCTACAACAAGGCAATATCCTCTTCTAAGGAATGAATTCTTCAGTCATGTTTCTAGTAAAATAATGACATTTTAAACAATGTCAATTGAGGGAAAATGAGTTGTCATTTGAATTGCCTTGGGTACAATTCTAATCAGCGATTCAATATTTGTACCACTGCACAATCAAATATACATCTTAATAGTGAGTCATCTGAAATTAAGTCAATAATAAATAAGACATGCCATGAGCCGTTATGAGCATATCCACCCAACATGAAGGTGATATAGTCCCATGTGTACCGACCTGTAGAGAGCGCAGACCTGTAACTCGCCACCATCCGGTTACAGGCCACCTCCATGATCAGAGCCGGCTTCCTCTCCGCAACAAACACCGTTCTGAGGATGCGGGAGAGTTCTTGCAGTCGAGACATCATCAGAAGGCGTTGTTCATGGAGAGGGTTCCTCGTCATGGCCGCTTCAAGCTTCTGGGCCTCCTTTGCACGGATCTGACACACACACACACACACACACCTGTCATTCGTTGCTGAAGGGAATGGAGGCCAGCTGTACAAAGGGCACTTTATTTGCAAAATGTGTGACACCTACTTAAACACCTAAAGTAATCCTTGCAAAAACAGATTGCCAGTTAATGTTTGTTAAGTCAATCAATATTAAGCCTCTGTATTTAAGATTACTTACAGTATGACTGATCAAGACAAAACAAGTTTAGATGAGGTCCAATATTTCTTGGTGGGTGTGAAACTAAGCTGCATCTGCAGAATCCATAAACAGACTCGAACCCAGACTCAGGTGTGGACGATATATGGGATATAGTCATCTAGGCTGTGCAGTAAGGTGTGCATGTAACACCGTGTCTGTCTGGTACATGGAACCTACCCGGTCTAGAAGCGCCAGAGACACTCCTTTGAGGGCCCTGGAGGTTGTTGAAGCTGGTGGGTCGTCTGCTGCAGGCAGTACGGTCACCTGGGACCAGACGGGATCTGGCTCCTCGCTGGATGCTGCTGTAGTCTTCAAGGCTGCACAGTTCAAAGCTTTCTCCATCTGAAATGCAAGCGTTTCATATACATTATAGTGGCATGTCACACCTCATGGTATCCCGTTGGGTCTCTTATTAGACTAATACAAAGTGCACTTTATCCTAAAAGACTTTGATGCAGACGCAGTCAGGAGTACTAGACTAAAGGGACGAGTATAGGAGAAGTATACCTTGGGCGTGAGCAGGGAGCGAGCCCGGTCCAGGACCTCCTGGGCGCTGGTGAGTTTGTCCACTTGTGGCGGGTGGGGAAGATGGCTGGACTGGACGGCTGGCACCACGTCCAGTTGAAAGCGAGGATGCCAGCGAGTGAGTTTATCCTCTGGGACCAACAGTGCAGGGACCAGCGAAGACAGGAACGTCTGGAAATAGTAAAAACAGAAAGTCAAATCACATTTGTCTTTTCATGTTGTCCAGCGTAGCCAGCTTCAAAGCCCAAGTCAACTCTCAAATAACTTAGTCAGTAGCTCCTCTTTGGTTTGCACCGTAGCCGATAGCAAACAGCTAGCCAGCGTGGGTCAGGTCAACTCTTCCTGTTTGGAAAGACAGTCCGTCCACTTTTTATGACCTCAGTCTGCAAGATCAATGTTGTCATTTCCAATGCACTTAATGTGTCAATGAAACCTCATCTTGTGGACCGGAAATACCTCCATCGATCATGTTTGTTACAGCCCCCCCCCCCCCCCCCACGGAGTTATGCACGACTTCTGGGTTCAGAGATAACTAAGAGGTTATTGACCATGGTGGTTGGCTAGCATGTGGTGGTTGGATGTGTCACACAGACCTTGTGGTGCTGTTTCACGAGGAACACCAGGTTCTGGTGGAAGATGCGTCTTCTCTCCAGGAGACGAGACGCTGTCAGAAGAGGCTGAGCTTCATTTTGATCTGAGGGAAAGACAGGAAGAAACCACCGTAAACACATACTGTAGACCACCGTAAACACATACTGTAGACCACCGTAAACACATACTGTAGACCACCGTAAACACATACTGTAGACCACCGTAAACACATACTGTAGACCATAAACACATACTGTAGACCACCGTAAACACATACTGTAGACCATAAACACATACTGTAGACCACCGTAAACACATACTGTAGACCACCGTAAACACATACTGTAGACCATAAACACATACTGTAGACCACCGTAAACACATACTGTAGACCATAAACACATACTGTAGACCACCATAAACACATACTGTAGACCACCGTAAACACATACTGTAGACCATAAACACATACTGTAGACCATAAACACATACTGTAGACCACCGTAAACACATACTGTAGACCACCGTAAACACATACTGTAGACCATAAACACATACTGTAGACCATAAACACATACTGTATCAAATCAAATCGTACTATGGTCCAGCAAAGTTATCAATATCAAACCTGGGCAAACAAATCTCCCCGTTGCTTGAAAGTATCAGGACACTTATTATAAACAGAGCTATCTGATCAAGTTCAATGAACTTTATAATGTCCTGTAGACTGTGTTAAGTGTGTTTTTACTTTATTTTAGTTTTTACCTTTATTCACGACAGGCTCCAGTGTCAGCTGGTAGCTTCCCTTCTTGATACTGGAATTAAAGGTTGGGATGTTTTTCTCCTGCCTGAAGGTGTAGGCCCTGGGGAACACCGTGTGGATCTGGCCCAGGTGGCTCTGCTCAAAATGCCTGCAGAGGACAGAATCAGGGAAAGGGTTTCTTTACCAGGTTATCCGTTACCATGAATACCATGAGCTCCAAAACCAGAGGGATGCACCGTCTCCTACTTACTTATGCATCATATCCTGAACCCCTTGCTTGACCTTGGCGAAAGTAACCGTCTCTTTCCGGTTGTAGAGCATGCTAACGATGGTGTCGGCACTTCTGAACATCTCAGCGAGCAGCCGGTAGTGGTAGGGCAGTGAGAGTCCAGGGGCCTGGTCCTGGGCTAGCGTATGGTAGCGCTGGTAGGCTGGAACATTACTGATTTGAACCAAAATAAAAACCATTATCACACAAGTGCAGCACAGCTTGGTGTTTTGATTTTGTTTACCATTCGTATACTCTTCACTCACTTGTCCTGGGCCTCAGTTTTCCTGTCTGGTTCAGTCACCTCCTGTTCTTGTGAAGTCGTCTTTGTAGTCTCGGCGGTTTTTGTTGACTTGGCACAAAGCTCTTTGGCACGACCCAGCCTCTTCTTCAAGACTGCAATGTCAACACCAACCGGGGCCGTTTTGGAAGAGGAGTCTTCATCTTTAGCCACTGGGGTGGACTTAGGGGAAGAGGCACAGGACAGATCCTCTGTCCGCTTCTTGATGGTCTTGAGGCGGGTTTTGAGGGCTGCAAGATCCTCTTTGGACATGGCCTGTGGAAGCAGTAGACAGAAAAGTACTTTAGATTATATTTAAATGTATTGTCATTGCACGGCCAAAAAATATTGGCATCTAACCAGAGTGCAAATGCTGCAGTAAAGTGCATGGCAATATATAATTTACAGTGGTTAAATAACTTGCAAGTTATTCGGGCTTCATGACACATCGCCAACATTATCCATTGTGACACTGATCACCTTTTGGCAGCTCATCTGGCCGTCCTGAGGGCCTCCAGGGGTCCTGGTGGGACTCCTCGCTTCAGGGACACACGGCTCCAAGGCTTTGGCTGCATGAGGAGCCCAGTCGTTCACCCGGCCTTGTTCTGTGGTCTACAGGGAAGAACAACACACCAAGATCAGTATGTCATACGCAGGGGAACATTAGAAATGTGACAATAGTTTAAATGATTACACAGTCACCTCTTCGGGTTCTGGGAGTATCAGTCTTTTCCTGGCGGTTCTCCGCTCGGTCTTCGGAGGTTCTCCTGGAGGTTCTTCTGGGTGTTCCCTCGCCGGGTCGTGGACCTGCCGTCTCTTCTTGGCGGTGCTGTGCTGGTTGGTGGCCGACGACAGAGCCCCGAGGTCGGCGTCGGCCCCGGAGCGCTTCGGGGTGGAGGGACTAGCGGGGGGGGCTCTCCTCGGGCCGTTAGGACCCGACGACACGACGCCTTCCCCGGCCTCCTCTTCGTCCTCCTCCACGGCAGCACGGATGATCCGGACGAAGTCCTGGTGAATGGAGATCGAACAGCTCGAAGAGAGCGGACAGTCCTCTACGGACGGCCCGGTGAGGGGACCTACGGCCGGCCCATTGTCCCCCCGGGGGGTCGCCCTCCTCCGTCCTTTTCTCTTCTCGGGAGCCTGAACGCCGCTCTTCTTCCTCTGGGGAAAGTAATTGGTAACGCGAGTCTGCGCCATGATGCCAAACAAACGTAAATGCGAGTGTAATCTAAACGATCGACCCGTTCTTTATAGAGAGCTCAACACACCGGCACGGGCAAATAAATGGAGCCAAAATCTGGCGCGAAATATATTAAACCACGCCTTCATTTTTAGGAGTTCCGCTTCCGGGAAGGCGGGTCTATGTCACCGATTGGTTGGAGACGACGTAATAACTTTTATTATGTATTGATCTTATAAATGAGAACAATCGCCTTCTTTAAGTGGAATATTATATAATATTATATCATATTATACCTTAGTGAAATCATACACACATAGTTGTGCTGTCTTCATCTTTTCATCACCATCCAAGTCAAGCGCAAACAAGAGTAAATACTATATTTTAAGTATAATATCGCATTGTTGATTTGTAATTTTCTTAATAAAATGTGTTGTATTACAGACAGGTTTGTGTTTAAACAGGATCAATGTGTTTATTTACTATAGTACAAGATGAACGTCTTGTTTGTTTCTATATTCTGTTCCAGTAACTAATAACTGCTGGTCCAAATTCAGACTGAAAAGTATTGAATCTATTGATTGAGGCTTTTTTTCAATGTTTTTGAATATAGACAAGAGATTTATTTATTGTTGTTTTTATGGTAATTTTTGATTGAGTATAGTATTTTTATAGTATTGATTTAAGGCACTAGTAAACTAGGAACTAGTGTAAAGGAATTCAGGAGCTGACACTAAGGAAGTGTCTCATAGTGAGAGGCGTGATGAAGGATAATTAGTATTAGTTTAGTATAGTTTTAGTATAGTTGAATGTATTATGGTGAGGGGGAAGCCTAACACACATCATGTGTGTGTGTGCTAAATACTTTCTATACCAGATCAAATCAGTGAGCCTATCTAAATAATTCACAAATCAACCTATATATTTACATACGAATGAACTCTTCTGTCAGTTTTGCCTTTAACAAAGCATGTGAGATAATGACCATGATGTCATCAGCAGAGGTTGAAACAGCATGGCTTCTCTCCTGGGACAGAGAGAGGCTGGAGGGATGTGAGCGGCCCATCACTACAGAGGGACTAACTCAAGCCCACCACAATGGGTCGGAACCACCCACCAGAACACCACCCTCCAGTACACCACCCTCCAGAACACCACCCCCCAGTACACCACCCCCCAGTACACCACCCTCCAGAACACCACCCTCCAGAACACCACCCCCCAGTACACCACCCTCCAGAACACCACCCACCAGTACACCACCCTCCAGTACACCACCCACCAGAACACCACCCACCAGTACACCACCCCCCAGAACACCACCCTCCAGAACACCACCCCCCAGAACACCACCCTCCAGTACACCACCCACCAGAACACCACCCCCCAGTACACCACCCCCCAGAACACCACCCCCCAGTACACCACCCCCCCAGTACACCACCCCCCAGTACACCACCCACCAGTACACCACCCCCCAGAACACCACCCCCCAGTACACCACCCACCAGTACACCACCCTCCAGAACACCACCCTCCAGAACACCATTCTTGCAGTCCCTTTGCATGTAGTATCTACTTTACTTTTCCCCAAACCCGCTACAAAGTAGTGAGTAGTAAGTGGACCAGGGGACCTGGTCTGAGTAGTAAGTGGACCAGGGGACCAGGGGACCAGGTCTGAGTAGTAAGTGGACCAGGGGACCAGGGGACCTGGTCTGAGTAGTAAGTGGACCAGGGGACCAGGGGACCAGGTCTGAGTAGTAAGTGGACCAGGGGACCAGGTCTGAGTAGTAAGTGGACCAGGGGACCAGGGGACCTGGTCTGAGTAGTAAGTGGACCAGGGGACCAGGGGACCTGGTCTGAGTAGTAAGGGGACCAGGGGACCAGGGGACCTGGTCTGAGTAGTAAGTGGACCAGGAGACCAGGGGACCTGGTCTGAGTAGTAAGGGGACCAGGGGACCTGGTCTGAGTAGTAAGTGGACCAGTGGACCAGGGGACCAGGGGACCTGGTCTGAGTAGTAAGTGGACCAGGGGACCAGGGGACCTGGTCTGAGTAGTAAGTGGACCAGGGGACCAGGGGACCTGGTCTGAGTAGTAAGTGGACCAGGGGACCAGGTCTGAGTAGTAAGTGGACCAGGGGACCTGGTCTGAGTAGTAAGTGGACCAGGGGACCAGGGGACCAGGTCTGAGTAGTAAGTGGACCAGGGGACCAGGGGACCTGGTCTGAGTAGTAAGTGGACCAGGGGACCAGGTCTGAGTAGTAAGTGGACCAGGGGACCAGGTCTGAGTAGTAAGTGGACCAGGGGACCAGGGGACCTGGTCTGAGTAGTAAGTGGACCAGGGGACCAGGGGACCTGGTCTGAGTAGTAAGGGGACCAGGGGACCAGGGGACCTGGTCTGAGTAGTAAGTGGACCAGGAGACCAGGGGACCTGGTCTGAGTAGTAAGGGGACCAGGGGACCTGGTCTGAGTAGTAAGTGGACCAGTGGACCAGGGGACCAGGGGACCTGGTCTGAGTAGTAAGTGGACCAGGGGACCAGGGGACCAGGTCTGAGTAGTAAGTGGACCAGGGGACCAGGTCTGAGTAGTAAGTGGACCAGGGGACCAGGGGACCTGGTCTGAGTAGTAAGTGGACCAGGGGACCAGGGGACCTGGTCTGAGTAGTAAGGGGACCAGGGGACCAGGGGACCTGGTCTGAGTAGTAAGTGGACCAGGAGACCAGGGGACCTGGTCTGAGTAGTAAGGGGACCAGGGGACCTGGTCTGAGTAGTAAGTGGACCAGTGGACCAGGGGACCAGGGGACCTGGTCTGAGTAGTAAGTGGACCAGGGGACCAGGGGACCTGGTCTGAGTAGTAAGTGGACCAGGGGACCAGGTCTGAGTAGTAAGTGGACCAGGGGACCTGGTCTGAGTAGTAAGTGGACCAGGGGACCAGGGGACCAGGTCTGAGTAGTAAGTGGACCAGGGGACCAGGGGACCTGGTCTGAGTAGTAAGTGGACCAGGGGACCAGGGGACCAGGTCTGAGTAGTAAGTGGACCAGGGGACCAGGTCTGAGTAGTAAGTGGACCAGGGGACCAGGGGACCTGGTCTGAGTAGTAAGTGGACCAGGGGACCAGGGGACCTGGTCTGAGTAGTAAGGGGACCAGGGGACCAGGGGACCTGGTCTGAGTAGTAAGTGGACCAGGAGACCAGGGGACCTGGTCTGAGTAGTAAGGGGACCAGGGGACCTGGTCTGAGTAGTAAGTGGACCAGTGGACCAGGGGACCAGGGGACCTGGTCTGAGTAGTAAGTGGACCAGGGGACCAGGGGACCTGGTCTGAGTAGTAAGTGGACCAGGGGACCAGGGGACCTGGTCTGAGTAGTAAGTGGACCAGGGGACCAGGTCTGAGTAGTAAGTGGACCAGGGGACCTGGTCTGAGTAGTAAGTGGACCAGGGGACCAGGGGACCTGGTCTGAGTAGTAAGTGGACCAGGGGACCAGGGGATCTGGTCTGAGTAGTAAGTGGACCAGGGGACCAGGGGACCTGGTCTGAGTAGTAAGTGGACCAGGGGACCTGGTCTGAGTAGTAAGTGGACCAGGGGACCTGGTCTGAGTAGTAAGTGGACCAGGGGACCAGGGGACCAGGGGACCTGGTCTGAGTAGTAAGTGGACCAGGGGACCAGGGGACCTGGTCTGAGTAGTAAGTGGACCAGGGGACCAGGGGACCTGGTCTGAGTAGTAAGTGGACCAGGGGACCAGGGGACCAGGTCTGAGTAGTAAGTGGACCAGGGGACCAGGGGACCAGGTCTGAGTAGTAAGTGGACCAGGGGACCTGGTCTGAGTAGTAAGTGGACCAGGGGACCAGGGGACCTGGTCTGAGTAGTAAGTGGACCAGGGGACCAGGGGATCTGGTCTGAGTAGTAAGTGGACCAGGGGACCTGGTCTGAGTAGTAAGTGGACCAGGGGACCAGGGGACCTGGTCTGAGTAGTAAGTGGACCAGGGGACCAGGGGACCAGGTCTGAGTAGTAAGTGGACCAGGGGACCAGGGGACCAGGTCTGAGTAGTAAGTGGACCAGGGGACCTGGTCTGAGTAGTAAGTGGACCAGGGGACCAGGGGACCTGGTCTGAGTAGTAAGTGGACCAGGGGACCAGGGGATCTGGTCTGAGTAGTAAGTGGACCAGGGGACCAGGGGACCTGGTCTGAGTAGTAAGTGGACCAGGGGACCTGGTCTGAGTAGTAAGTGGACCAGGGGACCTGGTCTGAGTAGTAAGTGGACCAGGGGACCAGGGGACCTGGTCTGAGTAGTAAGTGGACCAGGGGACCTGGTCTGAGTAGTAAGTGGACCAGGGGACCAGGTCTGAGTAGTAAGTGGACCAGGGGACCAGGGGACCTGGTCTGAGTAGTAAGTGGACCAGGGGACCAGGGGACCTGGTCTGAGTAGTAAGTGGACCAGGGGACCAGGGGACCTGGTCTGAGTAGTAAGGGGACCAGGGGACCTGGTCTGAGTAGTAAGTGGACCAGGGGACCAGTAGTCATGCCTCACATTCACCCATTCATACACCGACGTTAAATAAAAGTTTAATACAAATCTACTAAGGAAGGGACAAGATCGATCAATATATACATATTTGCAAAATCAAACAGTCTGTACATATTAACAAGCAATAGGAACAGCCTCTACACCCTATTATGCCACTAATCACACTCAGAATGGGAGAGTGATGAGTCATCGCCGGTCGTTTCATTGATCATGTGATCAAAACGGTCTGTGACATCACACAGTGGGAATGGCCACCCAGATCTATGATGGATAGATCAGTCTAGCTGCTTACCCAGTGGACTGAACCAACTGGTACACTGATCAATCCATGGTAGATCTAGACACTCCCACTCCCATCTTTATCTGTATAGATAGAAAGAAGGACATTAAAGGAATCAAACTTCCAAAAAAAGAAGCATGGGATAAGAGATGCTTTGTGAAGTGAGGGCATCCCTGACTAGCTTCCTGTGGTCCTAATACCCTCAAGACCAAGAGCAGTATCATCAAATGTTTCTAAATGTAGACGTCATCATGAGGCAGACTGTGATTTGGTCCTCTTGATTTTTGTGCTAAAACACTTTGTGAAACACACTTGAGACCAAACATGTATGAGTGCTGACACATAGTCTGACACGCCGTTTATGTTGAAGAGCTTCTCCTGAATCTGCCGGCTGGGAGCTTCTTTGAGCCCCTGGTCCTTAGCTCACTCCCAAGTGTCTGAGACCCCGAGGTCACCCGCTAATTGCATCACTTCCTGTTTGGCTACGACCCCTATGTTGATAATTTTTGTCTTTTGAAAGTGTTTTTTATCTGCCTTTTACTTTATTGATTGCATTTACGCTTCAAAACCCTTAAAAGCGATATTAACTGGTCAGGATTCTCTTGTTATATATATAAACAATGAATCGGCTTTCACAGCCCCCATCGACCCAGAGTCCACCGTCCTTCCCTCCCTGAGGGCCGAGTCTCTCCAGGGGATTTGGAGGGAATCCCAGTGAGGATTTGAGAATAAATTCCATTTAGTGTGATATTAAGCATTAGCGCTTAGCTTAGCATACTCTTAGCATAATGAAATTAGCATGTCATTAATTGCGCTATGGACACCAAAGCAGCAGCTGCATATTTTGAAATAATAAATCAGAATCAGAATTCCTTTATTGTCAATGAAAAAACTTGTTGGATTCGACTGTTGAATTGTTTTTTGTTAGCCTCTAAACATGTCAGACTGTAGTCTCATTTTGTCATTGCTATGATCCCTTCTCCCTTATTTTCCAAAAGTCTGAAAAATCTTGGTTATGACAATATATTGTAGTAACATATTTTACTGTATTGACTCATACACAGCTAAAGAACACAGACTAAACAACACAGACTAAATACACAGACTAAACAACACAGACTAAATACACACTAAACACACCAATGTGGTATTGTCCTTTCATGCAGAATATGACTTTGATCCAATTGAATACAGTCTGAATACAGTCTGAAGGCAGGTTGAATACAGTCTGAAGGCAGGTTGAATACAGTCTGAAGGCAGGTTGAATACAGTCTGAAGGCAGGTTGAATACAGTCTGAAGGCAGGTTGAATACAGTCTGAAGGCAGGTTGAATACAGTCTGAAGGCAGGTTGAATACAGTCTGAAGGCAGGTTGAATACAGTCTGAAGGCAGGTTGAATACAGTCTGAAGGCAGGTTGAATACAGCCAACTCTTACATTTCGGACTATCCCAACACCCACCTGCCACTGGATTAAGGACTTTCTGAGTAACGGCCCCAGACTGTTAGACTGGGCCCCCACCTCTCCTCCACCCTCACACTCAGCACAGGGCTGTGGGCTGAGCTCCCTCCTCTAAGCCTTCTACACCCATGACTGCACCCCCACCCATTCAACCAACACCACCATCAAGTTCGCTGACAACACTGTTGAATGTGGTTGGACTGATCTCTGACGGAGTCGAGACAGACTCCAGGGATGAAGTGAACCAGACTGGTGACCTGGGGTTCAGAGAACAATTCGCTCTAAACTCAACAAAAACTAACTTCCACATGCCTGGTTTCTGGTTCCTGGACACATCGCTGAGGATCTCTGGACTACCAACACCACCTCACTCGTCAAGAAGGCACAGCAGCGACTCTTTGTCCTTCTACCCCTGCTCCATGGAGCGTGTGCTGGTGTTCTGTATCTCTGTGGTATGTACTGTAGCTCCCTGTGGTACGCCAGCTGCTCAGCAGCAGACAGGAGAGCCCTTCAGAGGGTCATCCACACCGCCCAGAGGCTGCCCACTGGCCTTCTTGGAATCCATTTCCAGTTCCTGCTGCCTCAGCAGAGCAGCCAACACCCAGAGAGACTCCTCCCACCTGCCACCCACCATCACCTGGTGGACCTGCTGTCCTCTGGGAGACGCTTCATGTCCATCAAATCACTGAACACTGTCAAACCCTGACAGTGACTGTTCAGAGGAACTAGAATACGGTTGGACTATTCCTGGACTGTTCTGTATAACTGTGTTGCTACAATACTGTACTGTATCAATACTACATTAATGAGTTACATCTTACATCCCACTCCACTTTGGTATCTACTTTGCACTGCAGTTTATAGGGCCATCGCAATATGTATATGTATATATACAATTATATATAAAAATATATATATAAAAGTTTTTTTAAATACTTTATATTTTTAATTTGTTTGTTACAGTGTCGTCGTTGTACTTTAACTGAATACAGAGTTTTTCTAACTAATTATTCATTGTATACATCTCAATAGAGGCATAGAATTACAAGACAGAGGCATAGTCACTCAACAGCGCCACCTACAGGCCACATGAAGACATTGCGGCCATTTCAGGTGGACCATAAAGTTGTTATAAGGAGCTGGGGAATAAGGAGCCCACAGCCGCACACACGCTCTTCATGTCAAACTAATGACTCATTAGCGCTTCTTACTGCTCACCCATGGCCAATAAAACCCATTAATCACATTATAGCAGCTCCCCTGAGCCAAAGACCCCCGGGGAATCCCCCATCAAATGTCGTTGGCTCCATGTGTGTGTTACACTAAAGTCTGCATGTAAACCAAGGTGGATGAGAACATCGTGTGTCAAAACCTCTGTGACAACACACAGGCGAGAACATACATAATGACATGTTATACATTTAGTAGGGCATAAATAGTAGGCTATGTTTAGCAAATGACACACATACACGAATAACTAGGCTAAATAGAACCCTAAAGCACACACATGGTGTTTGACTGGGCCTGTTTGGCCGACCACAAATGCATGGGTTCCCTCATGTGCCTTAAGCGTGTAAGACACCGACCCTCCAGAGGAGCCTAGTACACACCGTCAAGATCCGCTACTCCCAACACCTTGGTGTTGGTCTACTATGCTGACTTTTGTCAAAATGTGAAAAGAAAACCCATTTCCCCCTAACAGTAGTCGCCTACAAACCCCTTCTTTGTGTCCCCGAAGGGAAGTGACCAGTGAGAGGAACTCCGTCACCGAGGAGTTTCACTACCAAGCCCTCACAGGAGAGA
>CM051018.1:25262381-25277381 GCA_027704905.1 Muraenolepis orangiensis
ATGACAGAAAGGATCCACCTCAACACGCTACAGGCGTGAAGGAACACAGCAGAAGCTGAAGGTTAAAGCTGAAGGTTAAAGCTGAAGGTTAAAGCTGAAGGTTAAAGCTGAAGGTTAAAGCTGCCCATCCTCACTTAAGGACATACCTGCTGCTGCTGATTCTACCACCAGGGATTTAGTCAGTGATAACGTGTGCAGTATAGGGACTCAACCTTAAATGACCGGGAGTGAAATGGTGATTTTATTGATTCTATGACCAGCCAACCTCTAAACCGGAGAACGGAAAACATTAGGTTCCATTCTGATGTGGAGCATTTCCCCCCACCCTCCTCCCTTCCTATGACCGAAGTGCATTTGTGGGTAAAGATGAAAAGGTTTTTTTTGCAGCACTGGTCTACCAACATTCCAGATGTTGTTAGCACTCTTAACATACTGTAGTCCCCACCTCCCTGTGAAGAGAAGTCACTCCCCTCCTTAGTCTTAGAGACCGGAGGCCTGGCCTGCTGTCTTGACTGGTGGTTGTTTTCACTGGATCCAGCCCATCCAGAGCTCTGCCTGGATGGGAGACTAGACAGCTAGGCCACGGTGGTAGCTCCTTCAAGGGCCCGCCAACAGCCCCCGATAAGGTTACCCTCCACCAGGGGGACGAGGCATCTCCCTGACGTGCGTTGTCCATGATGGACATCAGTTTGCTGAGGGTCCTTTTCTCTGCTACTGACATAAGGTGATCCAGCTCTGTGCCAACCACAGAGCCAGCTGTCCTCACCAACCTGTCCAGCCGCGTGGCGTCCCTCTTCTTAATGCTGCCTCCCCAGCACACCACAGCATAGAAGAGGACACTGGCAAAACATCAGTAGCAGTTTCCGGCAGATGTTGAAGGACCCCTAAGTCTCCTAAGGACTCCTAAGGAAATAGAGTCGACTCTGCCCCTTCTTGTACAGCGTGTCGGTGTTAGCTGACCAGTCCAGTTTATTGTCCAGCTGCAACCCCAGGTACTTATAGGTGCTGACCACCTCCACATCAACTCCCTTGATGGAGACTGGTTGCATGTGGGGCCTGGACCTCCGAAAGTCTACCACCATCTCTTTGGTCTTGGAGGTGTTCAGCTGTAGGTGGTTTGACCCGCACCACCCTACAAAGTCCTCTATCAGGCTCCTTTACTCCCCCTCCTGTCCATTCCTAATATACCCCACAATTGCAGTCATCCGAGAACGTCTGCATGTGGCATGACTCAGAATTGTACTTAAAGTCAGAGGTGAACAAGACAGGAGAGAGCACAGTCCCCTGTGGCGCACCAGTGCTGCTGATCACAGTCTCAGAGGAGCAGCCTGTCAGCCTGACATACTGGGGCCTCCCCGTGAGATAGTCTTTGATCCAGGTCACCAGGTGTGAGTCTACCCCCATCTCCGTCAGCTTGTCTGTCAGTAGGAGGGGCTGGATGGTGTTGAAGGCGCTGGAGAAGTCAAAAAACATGATCCTCACAGCACCGCTCCCTTTGTCCAAGTGAGAGTAAGCCCTGTGTGACAGATAGAGGACAGCATCGTCCACCCCCACCTTCTCCTGGGAAGCAAACTGCAGGGGATCCAGTGCGTGGCAGACCTGGGGTCTCAGGATCTTTAGCAGCAGGCGCTCTAGAGTCTTTGTGATGTGTGAGGTGGGGTGTGTGTGGGGTGTGGTGGAGGCTGTTTAACCTGTGGGCCTTGATTAACAAGGACCCACAGGTGTGCAGGCTGCTTCAACCAGCCACACACCACACACTGCTTCTAGGGTATGTAGGGTCAATGTAGGGTCAATGTAGGGTCAATGCCGTGTTTAACCACTTGTTAAATGGTCAGAAAGAGAACAGTTGCAAAAAGGTTTTTATGAGGTTTTTATAGATGGTCCATGTGACCTTTTAGCAGAAACATGGTCCCTCTTCAGCCACCATAACAGGTACATTTTGATTGGTGACATTAATTTATTAAAAGATGGAGCAATGTCCTGCTGACATGCTGACATTGCACCAGCTTCTGTTTTTCTGCGTGTGTTCCTGCATGTGTTTCCTGTGTGTTGTGTGTGTGTGTGTGTGTGTGTGTGTGTGTGTGTGTGTGTGTGTGTATGGTGTGTGTGTGTACGGTGTGTGTGTGTGTGTGTGTGTGGGGGGGGGGGTACGGTGTGTGTGTACGGTGTGTGTGTGTGTGTGTGTGTGTGTGTGTGTGTGTGTGTGTGTGTGTGTACGGTGTGTGTGTGTACGGTGTGTGTGTGTGTGTGTGTGTGTGGGGGGGTACGGTGTGTGTGTACGGTGTGTGTGTGTGTGGGGGGGGGGGGGGGGGGTACGGTGTGTGTGTACGGTGTGTGTGTGTGTGTGTTCATGTTTGGTGCTGATTGAAAGCCTGATAAACTTGTCTAATGTTGAGCTAAGCTGCTACAGAGTAGTTTTTGATTACACTACCTGCTGCTGCATATCTTGGTGTGTATGAATTAGTAAATCCAGTCTTAATGTCAGGGTAGTAGCAGGAGGTAGATTCAGTAGATTTAGCTGGCAACAGAACATTACTTGGGGTAGAACAGAAACTTGGAAACACCAAGTAGAATCAAGGACATAAACATACGGAACCGACAATTGGGCAGAATTATACCATAACGCTATGTTATATTTTAGGATTTAGTCCGAAGCAACTTACAATAATAATTGACACATTTGTCTAGAGAAAGCAAAGGTTTGGTAGGTTGAACACGAGGTGTGCTTGAGGTGTGGCCTTCTGGATTCACTGCAAAGGTTTGTTCTGAGAGCAAAGTTGATGGTCCAGTACCACGCCAAGGTTCCTTTCAGTCGGTGAAGGAGATACTGCAATGTCCTCAACAGTGACCAGGGTCACTGTTGAGGAGCTCTCTCTTGTTAAGGTTAAGCTTCAGGTGACCTGCAGTCGTGCAGGTGTTGTGCAAGGGCTGATGTCTGCCAGTACTGAGCCTTGGTGGACACTAGTTTCAAGGGAGTAGGTTTTGGAGAAGGAACCATTCCATGTGACCAATTAGTCAGATAGGATGTGAACCAGGATAGCAGTCATGCCGAGGTCAGCGAGAGTGGACAGGAGGACCATGGGAGACCGAGCCTTCTGCTCCGCTGCTCCGAGACTGTGGGATGCCCTCCCAAACCAGCTGAGGACACCACAGACTGTGGGACGCCCTCCCAAACCAGCTGAGGACACCACAGACTGTGGGACGCCCTCCCAAACCAGCTGAGGACACCACATACTGTGGACGCCCTCCCAAACCAGCTGAGGACACCACAGACTGTGGAACGCCCTCCCAAACCAGCTGAGGACACCACAGACTGTGGAACGCCCTCCCAAACCAGCTGAGGACACCACAGACTGTGGAACGCCCTCCCAAACCAGCTGAGGACACCACAGACTGTGGGACGCCCTCCCAAACCAGCTGAGGACACCACAGACAGTGGAACGCCCTCCCAAACCAGCTGAGGACACCACAGACTGTGGAACGCCCTCCCAAACCAGCTGAGGACACCACAGACTGTGGAACGCCCTCCCAAACCAGCTGAGGACACCACAGACTGGGACGCCCTCCCAAACCAGCTGAGGACACCACAGACTGTGGATGTTTTTAAAAAAGGCCTAAAAACACATCCTTTTAGAATAGCGTTTCACTAGCTTTTTTAAAAACCCCACTGGTTGCCATGCCGGCGTAAACGTCGCTGCTTTTATTCTGTTGTTTTATTTAAACCATTTTTACTCTGTAGCACTTTGAGTTTTGCCCACGCAAATTAAAAGTGCATTAATATAATTTATTATTATTATTATTATCTGGTGGCTCACGGTGTCAAATGCAGGTCGAGGAGAATAAGAATCAGGACAGTTGGTTAGAGATAGCATGTTCCATGTTTTAGAAAGGAATTAGAGAAGAGATTATCGGTCTGTAGTTCTGGATGTCAGTGGTGTCAAGGGTAGTTTTTTTTCCAGCTTCAAGGCTTTATCCTAGCAGTCTTGAAGTTTGTGGAGAGTCTGGAGGCAGGTTTACACTGAGATGGTGTCTGCCTTCTTGACAGCCGAGTGGCAGTTCCAGAGCCCCCATCACATCCAGGTCTGCAGGGAGGAGCAGTGGGTAGGCAGGCTGGAGGGAGGAGCAGTGGGTAGGCAGGCTGGAGGGAGGAGCAGTGGGTAGGCAGGCTGGAGGGAGGAGCAGTGGGTAGGCAGGCTGGAGGGAGGAGCAGTGGGTAGGCAGGCTGGAGGGAGGAGCAGTGGGTAGGCAGGCTGGAGGGAGGAGCAGTGGGTAGGCAGGCTGGAGGGAGGAGCAGTGGGTAGGCAGGCTGGAGGGAGGAGCAGTGGGTAGGCAGGCTGGAGGGAGGAGCAGTGGGTAGGCAGGCTGGAGGGAGGAGCAGTGGGTAGGCAGGCTGGAGGGAGGAGCAGTGGGTAGGCAGGCTGGAGGGAGGAGCAGTGGGTAGGCAGGCTGGAGGGAGGAGCAGTGGGTAGGCAGGCTGGAGGGAGGAGCAGTGGGTAGGCAGGTTGGAGGGAGGAGCAGTGGGTAGGCAGGCTGGAGGGAGGAGCAGTGGGTAGGCAGGCTGGAGGGAGGAGCAGTGGGTAGGCAGGCTGGAGGGAGGAGCAGTGGGTAGGCAGGTTGGAGGGAGGAGCAGTGGGTAGGCAGGTTGGAGGGAGGAGCAGTGGGTAGGCAGGCTGGAGGGAGGAGCAGTGGGTAGGCAGGCTGGAGGGAGGAGCAGTGGGTAGGCAGGTTGGAGGTAGGGTAGGGTAGTGGGTAGTCAGGTTGGATGGGTTCCTCGCCGAGCAGAGTGACCAAGGTGGCGTCTTCTCTGGTCAGACGCCCTGACAGTGATGGAGGTGAGGCTGGGGCGAGGAGATAGCTTCTGGACTCCCTCCAGAGACTCCCTTTGTCTTTATTTAACCGGATCTTCGGGGGCCTGTGATGAGTCCAGAAAGTATGTAAGTGTAAAGTGTTAATGACATGTTATGAAAGTGATAGTGGCAGTACTCCTAGCAGTTCAGTAGGCGCACAGGTGGATAAAAACTATCCTTAAACCTGGTAGTCCTTGTACGGAAGCTGCGCAACCAGCGACCAGATGGAAGAGATGGAGCCCAGGGTGGTTGCAGTCCTTTACGATGGAGATGGCCTTCTTCCGACATCTGGTCCTAAAGATCTCCTCAATGCATGGAAGTGCACACCCCATGATCTTCTCTGCCGTCCTCACGACCCTCTGGATGTCTTTCTTGTCCTGTTCAGTGGTGTCTCCGTACCACACGGTGACGCCACCCATCAGGACGCTCTCTATGGGCCACGGTAGAAGTTCACGAGCCACCTCTGGCCTATTCCGCTTCTCCTGAGGCACCGCAGAGCATAGAGGCTGGTGGGCCTTCTTCAGCATGACCTCCGTGTTGCGGGTTCACGCCAGGTCATCAGAAATCTGCAGTCCAAGGAAACGGAAGCAGCTGACGACAGCTGAAATGAAGGGATTGGAATTGGAATGGATATCATGGAACATCATTTTCCGATGCTTAGTGCTTACATTGATAGCCCTTAATAACATCATTGAAAATCAATTACGGATTTCTGTCAGCCCTGTTATATAATATTCTAAAATATGTTTATTGTACTTACTCTTCAGCAGTTCAAAATAGGAGACATTGATACATATATATTTATCCATCATTATTGAAGATTTTGACAAGCCCTCATTCTCAGGCTCTTCTACGATTTCTATTAAACTTAAATCCCAAAACGCATCACAGGCTGAATCACTGACCACCCAATGGAGGAAGAGCTGCTTTACTGTTCCACCGACCTGTCTGTCCACCCAATGGAGGAAGAGCTGGTTTACTGTTCCACCGACCTGTCTGTTACCTACAGACCAACACAAGGACTGATATGCACAATCACATATCAAAGGATTAACCACACAAGGAGTGATATGCACAATCACATATCAAAGGAAAGGATTAACCACACAAGGAGTGATATGCACAATCACATATCAAAGGATTAACCACACAAGGGAAAATAATTCATTATTGGGATTGGGGCAGGAGTGTGACTCCAGTTGTGTAGTCTAGTTTATTGAAGTGGTAAAACATAATTAATCATATAAAAGCTGTGCAAAATCTACAAATGTAATTATTTACAATACCTACAATATTGAGATGAATAAACATCAATAAAAAAATGGTACAATACAATAATATATACTAATATAATAATACATAATAATACATAATACAATACAATATACTTTTTTGTCGCTGTGGGGAAATTTGGACTTAAATGTTACACACATATAAACATAATAAAAACAAACAGCACATACTATAGCAAATCAACACAAACTACACACATTACACATCCCTAATATTGCACATAATTCTCATTGCACAGTCCATGTCTACGTGTATAAGAACACCATGCAGCTATCGGACATCCTTAAGCAACGTTATTTAACATTTTTAAGGTGGGCACAAAGCTTTTGAAAAGGGGTGAGCTTGGGTTCTATGGTCTGCCGAGGGAAAGAGCTCATCCTGGAGAATATGATATCAGACAATATTCTCTGTGCTTAGGAACAGATATGGATCGTAGGGGCTGGTGTTCCTTTCTCCCCATAACCTTCATGGCAGTCGGTAGCAGACAGGCGGGCTTAGATTTCAGCTGTTCAGTGAGATGGCGATACCATGCTGACATCCCATTCCTATGCTCTCTGTTTCAGTCAGTTAAAGAAAACAGAATCCTCTGGTCCACCTCATGCACCTCATGAGTCGGCACAAAACGTATCATCTCTGCTGTAAATGAGAACACAAACTGGTCAACATGGATATTCCAGCCAAAGGTATTATCCAAGTGAATGCCAAGGTATTAGTAGGAGCAGGCCTGGTTGATTGGTTTATCATGTATGAACCCTGGACTCTGATCCATCCAGAACCGTCTCCTCAGTGGTTGGCATCAGATGGTTGGCATCACATCACATCACATCACATGACCTCACATCACATCACATGACCTCACATCATATCACATCACATGACATCACATCACATCACATCACATGACCTCACATCACATCACATCACATGACATCACATGACCTCACATCACATCGCATCGCATCACATCGCATCACATCACATCACCTTGCATCGCATCACATCACTGCACTAACCTAAGGGCACGAGACAGGCTGAAGGCCGAGGACAGGTGTCACCTGAACTGGAATAATGGGCTTCCTAGGATGACTGACCTTCATTCATTTGTATATTATATAAAGAAAACAGCACGTGGCGAGGCAGGTGAGGATGAGGCAGGTGAAGGCGAGGCAGGTGATGATGAGGTAGGTGAAGGCGAGGCAGGTGAGGATGAGGTAGGTGAAGGCGAGGCAGGTGAGGATGAGGTAGGTGAAGGCGAGGCAGGTGAGGATGAGGTAGGTGAAGGCGAGGCAGGTGAGGATGAGGTAGGTGAAGGCGAGGCAGGTGAGGATGAGGTAGGTGAAGGCGAGGCAGGTGAGGATGAGGTAGGTGAAGGCGAGGCAGGTGAGGATGAGGTAGGTGAAGGCGAGGCAGGTGAGGATGAGGTAGGTGAAGGCGAGGCAGGTGAGGATGAGGTAGGTGAAGGCGAGGCAGGTGAGGATGAGGTAGGTGAAGGCGAGGCAGGTGAGGATGAGGTAGGTGAAGGCGAGGCAGGTGAGGATGAGGTAGGTGAAGGCGAGGCAGGTGAGGATGAGGTAGGTGAAGGCGAGGCAGGTGAGGATGAGGTAGGTGAAGGCGAGGCAGGTGAGGATGAGGTAGGTGAAGGCGAGGCAGGTGAGGATGAGGTAGGTGAAGGCGAGGCAGGTGAGGATGAGGTAGGTGAAGGCGAGGCAGGTGAGGATGAGGTAGGTGAAGGCGAGGCAGGTGAGGATGAGGTAGGTGAAGGCGAGGCAGGTGAGGATGAGGTAGGTGAAGGCGAGGCAGGTGAGGATGAGGTAGGTGAAGGCGAGGCAGGTGAGGATGAGGTAGGTGAAGGCGAGGCAGGTGAGGATGAGGTAGGTGAAGGCGAGGCAGGTGAGGATGAGGCAGGTGAAGGCGAGGCAGGTGAGGATGAGGTAGGTGAAGGCGAGGCAGGTGAGGATGAGGCAGGTGAAGGCGAGGCAGGTGAGGATGAGGCAGGTGAAGGCGAGGCAGGTGAGGATGAGGTAGGTGAAGGCGAGGCAGGTGAGGATGAGGTAGGTGAAGGCGAGGCAGGTGAGGATGAGGTAGGTGAAGGCGAGGCAGGTGAGGATGAGGTAGGTGAAGGCGAGGCAGGTGAGGATGAGGTAGGTGAAGGCGAGGCAGGTGAGGATGAGGTAGGTGAAGGCGAGACAGGTGAGGATGAGGTAGGTGAAGGCGAGGCAGGTGAGGATGAGGTAGGTGAAGGCGAGGCAGGTGAGGATGAGGTAGGTGAAGGCGAGGCAGGTGAGGATGAGGTAGGTGAAGGCGAGGCAGGTGATGATGAGGTAGGTGAAGGCGAGGCAGGTGAGGATGAGGTAGGTGAAGGCGAGGCAGGTGAGGATGAGGTAGGTGAAGGCGAGGCAGGTGAGGATGAGGTAGGTGAAGGCGAGACAGGTGAGGATGAGGTAGGTGAAGGCGAGGCAGGTGAGGATGAGGTAGGTGAAGGCGAGGCAGGTGAGGATGAGGTAGGTGAAGGCGAGGCAGGTGAGGATGAGGTAGGTGAAGGCGAGGCAGGTGAGGATGAGGTAGGTGAAGGTAATAAGGAGTGTGTGTGGGGTGGTTAAGTAATGAGTAAACCCTGACGTACAGCATTACGTCATAACATCACTGGACTCTTTGCTTAAATGGTCTGAGAAATTGCTTAAAGAAAATCAATCTATAGTCTAGTAGGCTCCTACTAGACAATGGTCTACTTCTTCTGCAGTGGAGCAGCGGAGCTAACGTTGGGCCAGTGGGCTCTAATGGGCTACATTGAAGCTAAATGACATGAAACTAAATGAGAGCCAATGGTGGACTAATAATAATAATAATAATAACTGGATGGACTACTAGACAATGGTCTACTACTTCCAGCAGGAGAGGTGCTTTGGCTTCATAGGGGATCTCACTCTGTGTTCTGATTAGAACAGAGCCTACTTTATTTGAGGCAGTTGGCAGTAGGTCACAGTATCTACGTGCGAGGTACCCTTTTGTAAACCTGTTTTTATCATTAAGCCACGTCCTTTGATTCGGCCATAACCGCCAAGTCACTTTTTATGAAACTTTCTACAATGATGACTAAAGATGGTGTAGCAGGAGACGCTGCCACAAGCCAATAAAATGGCTACTTAAGCTCAGGATGATGAGGAAACCAGTTCATTCTAGACTTTTGTAGTTGAATGAACAGAGCAGATGGTCCATGCTCGCATTCCTTCTGAGTGTGTGTGTGGTGGCTGGTTTAACCTGTGTGTCTTCATTACCAAGGACCATCAGGTGTGCAGCCTGTGAGGCTGCTTCATCCAGACTCTAATCAGTCTGACTGGGGCCAGGTGAGGCTGCTTCATCCAGACTCTAATCAGTCTGACTGGGGCCAGGTGAGGCTGCTTCAACCAGACTCTAATCAGTCTGACTGGGGCCAGGTGAGGCTGCTTCAACCAGACTCTAATCAGTCTGACTGGGGCCAGGTGAGGCTGCTTCAACCAGACTCTAATCAGTCTGACTGGGGCCAGGTGAAGCTGCTTCAACCAGACTCTAATCAGTCCGACTGGGGCCAGGTGAGGCTGCTTTAACTTGCAACCTGCCTCCTACCACACACACTACACAGATGACCAAAGAAAAAATGGTGACATTATTGTCTAAAAATGAAATGTTTGAACAAGCATATCTCTTCACCCCTTAGACCCTTTACACAAATGGGCGCCATAGCAATCGACTGAAAACACGCCCATCTCTTACCCCTTTGACCTAAAGTCATGAAACTTTGTGAACATATGTCTCTCCTTACGATGAATACCTCAAGAACTCATAACCTGTAATAACATGGCCGCCAGAGACCCAAATCAGCTTTAAGGACCCTAACCTTATCAGCTTTAGGGAAATCAGCACCAACCTTAGTGTATTTTAAGAAACATAGGTCAAGATATATCAATCCAAAGCTGATCCATATCTAATCATAGGGGGGGGGCCTAACCCCTGACCCCTTTGACCTCCAGTCAGGAACCAGACGTCTCACCAGACCTCAGCTGAGGACATCAAGTATTTACCTGATTAAAACCAAGAGGGTTCGCAAAATGAAACCATTAGACCTGGCTACCGATAATTGCTGCTTGCAGCTTTATTAATAATAATAATAAGAATAAGAAGAAGAACAAGAAGAGAAGAAGAGAAGAAGAAGAAGAAGAAGAAGAAGAAGAATTATTATTATTATTATTATTATTATTATTAGTAGTAGTAGTAGTAGTAGTAGTAGTAGTAGTAGTAGTAGTGGTAGTAGTGGTAGTAGTAGTAGTAGTAGTAGTAGTAGTAGTTGTAGTAGTAGTAGTAGTAGTAGTAGTAGTAGTAGTAGTAGTAGTAGTAGTAGTAGTAGTAGTAGTAGTCGTATTCCTCTGATAGGAAGAAACACATTGTTCCTGCCTGTTCTTGTCTATATGGAATGATATATATGATATATATATATCATATATATGATATATATATATATATATATATATCATATATATATCCCCGGCCGCTCCTAGCAAAACCTGTCGTGGTGTCCTTTAGCAAGACCCCCTCACCCTAACTGCTCCTGACCTGCTGGCTGTCTCCTTGATGGCTGACTCCGCCATCGGTGGTTGAATGTGAGGCATGACTTGTAAAGCAGTTTGGATAAAAGCGCTATATAAAAGCATCCATTACCATTACCATGACCATATACAGGAGGATAATACAAAAATTAACCTATCACTGAATAAAGGTAGGGGGGAAAGTGAAGAGAGCCAGATGGAGTCAGATGAGACAGCTGCTGGTTCCTGATATGGAGATGGTTGTAGTTGGTCCTCTGTGGATGTTGAGAATGCTTCAGCCTCTTGACCTCTTGACCTTGTGATACTGAGGATGGGCCCTGCTGTCCAACCTTAACCTTCTCTCGGCCGATCTTCTGTTCTTCTGTTCTTCATGCACCACATAGTACTTCAAAATGTTCATATAAATGGCTACTGATACAGTTCTGTATGTAGCATTAAAGGAACAATTCAGGCTGAACACTGAGATTGTTAGAAAATGTCTAACATTTATTTTCATTCCAGGGTATTTGTCCAATATGTGTATTGGACAAATGTAAGACCAATAAGGTCTTACATTATCATTATTTGCTACTTTAACAAAGACTTGTATTGTATATTGTTGTATCTACACAGCGCCCAGGGTGCAGGGTAGGGGTCTGTGTGCCTTGCTCAAGGCCAGTTATTTCGGGGACTTGAACCGGCAACCTTCTGGTTCCCAAGCCAAGTCCCAACAGGCTGAGCTATCCTGCCGCCCTAATTATTTGTATTTAAAGCTCATGCACAACGGTGTTAAAGTAAAACCAGAGTCTACAGTCATGGAACTCATTGGCTGTACCACCACATAGTTGCTCATTTAAGAACACTCCTGGCTCATTTCTGACCATCAGGGCATCTGTTCCATGAATCCATCTTGTCAATAACAGGTGCAACTTTTCTCAATGACGGAGAAACATGGGGAGGGAGAGAACAGAGAGGGAGCAGAGAGGGAGCAGAGAGGGAGCAGGGGGAGCACAGAGTGAGCAGAGAGGGTGCAGAGAGGGAGCACAAAGTGAGCAGAGAGGGAGCACAAAGTGAGCAGAGAGGGAGCAGAGGAGGGAGCACAGAGTGAGCAGAGAGGGTGCAGAGAGGGAGCACAAAGTGAGCAGAGAGGGAGCAGAGAGGGAGCACAAAGTGAGCAGAGAGGGAGCAGAGAGGGAGCAGGGGGAGCACAGAGTGAGCAGAGAGGGAGCACAAAGTGAGCAGAGAGGGAGCAGAGAGGGAGCAGGGGAGCACAGAGTGAGCAGAGAGGGAGCACAAAGTGAGCAGAGAGGGAGCAGAGAGGGAGCAGGGGAGCACAGAGTGAGCAGAGAGGGAGCACAAAGTGAGCAGAGAGGGAGCAGAGAGGGAGCAGGGGGAGCACAGAGTGAGCAGAGAGGGAGCACAAAGTGAGCAGAGAGGGAGCAGAGAGGGAGCAGGGGGAGCACAGAGTGAGCAGAGAGGGAGCACAAAGTGAGCAGAGAGGGAGCAGGAGGAGCAGTGAGGGAGGGAGCACAAAGTGTGCAGAGAGGGAGCAGAGAGGGAGCAGAAACGGGGCAGAGAGGGAGCAGAGAGGGAGGGAGCACAGAGTGACCACAGAGGGAGCAGAGAGGGAGGGAGCAGAGAGGGAGCAGAGAGGGAGCAGAGAGGGAGGGAGCACAGAGGGAGCAGAGAGGGAGGGAGCACAGAGGGAGCAGAGAGAGAGGATGTGTTTTCTTGGTTGCTTAGTTTTAAACTATTTCCCTCCTCTGCATTTTCTGCTCTCTCTCTCCTTACAACTATGGAGTCTTTCCAACAGAACCTTTAATGGATCCCTTTCATAAACATCACTTGATGAACTCTAGGCAGAACGTTTTCTCTCACATAGCTGCTAGCGTTATAGTGATATTATGCTCTCATAGCTGCTAGCGTTATAGTGATATTATGCTCTCATAGCTGCTAGCGTTATAGTGATATTAGGCTCTCATAGCTGGTAGCGTTATAGTGATATTATGCTCTCATAGCTGGTAGCGTTATAGTGATATTATGCTCTCATAGCTGCTAGCGTTATAGTGATATTATGCTCTCATAGCTGCTAGCGTTATAGTGATATTATGCTCTCATAGCTGCTAGCGTTATAGTGATATTATGCTCTCATAGCTGCTAGCGTTATAGTGATATTATGCTCTCATAGCTGGTAGCGTTATAGTGATATTATGCTCTCATAGCTGCTAGCGTTATAGTGATATTATGCTCTCATAGCTGGTAGCGTTATAGTGATATTATGCTCACATAGCTGGTAGCGTTATAGTGATATTATGCTCTCATAGCTGGTAGCGTTATAGTGATATTATGCTCTCATAGCTGGTAGCGTTATAGTGATATTATGCTCTCATAGCTGCTAGCGTTATAGTGATATTATGCTCTCATAGCTGGTAGCGTTATAGTGATATTATGCTCTCATAGCTGGTAGCGTTATAGTGATATTATGCTCTCATTGAAAATATTTACTAAACTTGTATAGCAGTCAGATTCACTTTCAAGATTCAAGAGACTTTATTTATCCTGAGGGAAATGAAGGTGCAACAGTTGAAACGGGGAATAAATGCACACAAAATATACTAATACCTAAAACTAAATAACAACAAACTAAACTAAACTAGTATAAACAAATATACTAATACCTAAAACTAAATAACAACAAACTAAACTAAACTAAACTAGTATGAACAAAATATAACTAAATTAACTCTAAATGAAATCTAAATGTATTGATAGATGAATTGCACAATTTACAGTATTATTACAGTATTATTACAGTAATACGTAGGTATATACATACACAATACGTATAGTGCAAATTGGCAGTAATAGAATAATAATAAATAAATAACTCAGATGAATGAATTAAACTATTTACTTTATTCAACTATTGTTCATAACCAATATTAAACAAACAGTGCCAGGTCCATCTTTAGAAACACTGCTCTCTGGTTCTCTAAAGTTCTCAGTGAAGTACAGCTCCTCCAGGTCTCCACTAGCCGCTCTCTGCTCCTCATCAGAGACCTGGACCTCTCCATCCTCAACTAAAGAGTCCTTAACCCTCTTTAAAAACCCTCTCCAAATACACAATAACTCAATAGGTTTATGATACTATTTAGATGTTTAGTTATGCAAAGTGTCAAAACTGATGCAAGTAAAATGTATTATTACTACAATTACTACTTTATAGATAAGTAGGTATTGAAATATAGTATGCCATCCGGGTAGTTTGAATTTGAATGTAATTGCCAAACATTTTGACATACTATGTAAATACGATTTCCGACATACTACAAACTATTCTTACATACTATTATACATACTATATGATAGTACACAGTTTCAGATTCATTACACTACTACTTGTTTTTAAATTCATCTGTTTAAATTCACCTGGTCACAGATATGTGCCTCATACGGAAGCTTCTTGAAAGCTATGATTAGGGAAGCTTGCAGCAGTTGGGTTCAGTTACATACTGGTTATGCAAATAGGTTTTACTTTACTTACCTAGGCAACATATTACAATCAGTAAGCTACTGTCTCTCTGTCACTGTCAGGGTTGGAATCCATAATTGATCAGGTTTTCAATGTGTGATGATGAAAACCTTGATGAAAACGTGTTAAGACCTAACATGGAAACAGACTCAACATGAGACATCAGTGCTCAGTTGCACCAAATCAAATCTAAACTTTGTAACTTACTTTCTGGGAATGAGAATAGAGCCCACATTTAATGAAGCAATGGGATAAATACAGTTTAGCCATGAACCAGTGTGTATAACTAGAGTTAATATTGATGAGAATAACTTTGGATAAATATCAGATGCGGTTGAGTGGAAAGTGACCTGGGCTGAGCTTTGGAAAGCCGAGCCTCACCGCATCAAATTCCTAATCCAGGCAGTGTATGATGTGCTTCCAAGCCCGTCAAATCTGCACACATGGGGCATAGCAGAGTCACCAGCATGCCCATTGTGTTCCAAGCGAGGAACCCTGGAACACATCCTCAGTTGCTGTACTTGGAGATGGACGGTACAGGTGGAGGCATGACCAAGTCCTTAAGACCATTGCTGAAGCCATCAGCGCAGGACTGGCGTGGTCAAAGCAGTTCCGACACTCCAAGGACACCATCGCCTTTGTCAGAGCTGGGGACAAGCCAACTTCTGCCAGAAAAACATCTGCAGGCATCCTGACGTCTGCAAGAGACTGGCAGTTGTTGGTGGACCTTGAACATCAGCTGAAGTTCCCCAGCCATATTGCAGTCACC
>CM051018.1:25282381-25307381 GCA_027704905.1 Muraenolepis orangiensis
AGAAGAAGAAGAAGAAGAAGAAGAAGAAGAAGAAGAAGAAGAAGAAGAAGATGATGATGATGATGTTGCTGAAGCAGTGGTTGATGAAGATGCAGAAGCAGTGGTTGTGGATGCAGATGAGGATGAGCCTATGCTTTCATCCCACAGCCCTGCTGAGAAGGTCTCCACAGCGACCAGAGCTAAGCAGCTGGCCAAGCGTCTTAGATCCACAGCCCATGAAGTTCTCCAGGAGGTTGGGCGAATCCTAACCATCTGTCTTTTAGCTTTAGCTGGTAAGATGATTGTTGAATCTCTCATGCTATATAATAATGTATAATTATTGTTACCTAATAGCTTGTGCCTTGTAGTGTTTCTTTGTCCATGACTTGCCATGTTTTTGTGATGGTCTCTATAGGAATAACACTCCCGTCAACGTTCTCTGCTGTCTATTTCATTCTCTTCATCGGCCTGTGCACCTGGTGGGCATGCCACCTTCCCATCAGCCCCCTGGGGTTCAACGCCCTGTGTGTGATGGTGGGCTGCTTCACCGCGGGGCACATGGTCTGTTTGTATCTGTACCAGAGTCAGATAGCACAAGCCCTGTTCCCACCGCAAAGTCTGTGGGCAAGGTAAGAGTACAGTTCATTCATACATGTTTACACACGTCGCTATTCTGGAAAACACATATTCCATTTACATACTGTACTGTAAAGCTCAACAACTCACTTGGAAGGATGGGTTTAGTTGAGTATCTATTTTGGTAATTTATGGTCTTACTGTTAATACTCTAAAGTCTATAAGACTCTAAAGTCTATAAGACTCTAAAGTCTATAACACTAAGAATGGACTTCTACTACTAATACTACTTTACTGCTATGGACACACCCTATGTGTTTGAGCTCTCTCTGTTTACCTATCCAACAGTATCTGCTTCATGCTGATAGTGGAGCGCTCTGACTATCCAGGGAATGGACATTGTGGACAGATTAAGATAGATCAAGATGTTATGTTTTGATATTGTTGGTGGTGTCAGGGAATGTTAAAACCAGTTGTGGCCCAAGCACACTTGTGGATATTCTGTGAATGCCAGTGCAGGTGTATGTATAAGTCAATGAGGTATTTCAATGAGTGTCAGAGATTCAAAGGACTGTCCTTCTGTCTATACCCTGTCCTTCTTTCTGTCCTTAAACTTGACACATGTCCGGTCTATTTGGAGGTTTTTTTTACATTTCAATATGTCAACATCCTAAATATAGCCTTAGATTTATTTAAATCTCAAATCATTCATTGATGTGGGCCTTTGAGTCAGGGGATCTCCATGTCTGGTGACCGTCACACCAAAGGATTAGAGCTGTACTGTATACCAGGGTCACCCCAAGCCCAATAAATATCAATAGTTATTACCTGCTTATTACCAGCTCAGCTGCTCAATCATGTTCCTTCTGATGTAGATACTAAGGAGACCCTTTCACGGGGTGGGAAATTGTCTTATTTTAGTTGCCAGCCCAGGAAGAGCATTTCACATTAATTATGTCCACAAATACAAATCCTCCGTGCTCCTGTTTGTCTGAACTGAACTCGACTGTATGACGTATTCCCCGTACTGCTGGCAGCTGTCCCTCCACATGCCAGTAGAGTGGCCTCCCACCACAGGACACAGGTGATGGATGAGTAGAACCGGTTTAGTGTACTTCGAGAATGTGTAAGCAAGCAGTGCAGCTGGTAAGTGCTGACAAGTGGTGAGCCTCACCGGCCCCAGAGTCTGATCTGATGGGGGCCACCACCCACACACTCCTACTACACTCAACTATATTGTTGTGATTTTTTTCTCAGGTATAAAAAAGATTTTTAAACTAAATCTGTTAATTCTATCTTTCTTTACATTCCCTCTTCTAGGCTGTTTGGGCTGAAGGACATCATCCAACATGGAAATTGTTCTGCCCCCTCTGACCTCATCGTAAACCTGGATTATGACTGGCCAGTTTATGTCAATCCGGGGATATTGCTGCTCCTCTACATGACAATAGCCGTTGTGCTGAAGACAAGTCGCCAGAGGACACCAGACAAGGTATCTACTGCCACACCAACCTGTGACCTTATATGGGCACTCCACAGTACCAATACTCTCAGAACCCCTCCTTCTGTTTGCTGGGCACTCGGTGAACGCAGACATCTAACTCTGGAGCCTGTCAGAGGTGGTCTCATACCCAATATATTAATGAAATCGCCTAGAACTGATAGTAGGTCTATACAATGTAAAACTGACAGAAACAGGATTCAAATATACATTATTTTATAGACCAAAATGGTCTACAAGACAGCTGCTACCTGTTTAAGCAGAATATCACAAGTACTGCTTTCACAACAGACGACTACGATCTCTACAAGAAGGCCAAGTTTGAACTTTGAAAAAGCCATCAAATTGGATTATAAAAACAAACTGGAATCACAGTTTGGGGCTCTGACACCAAACGTGTGGCAAGGTCTGAGGGTCCTCTCCAACTACCAGGGGAGCTCAGGGGTCTCCAACAACCACCCCAACCTACCAGACCTGAACACGTGTTACGCTCCCTTTAAAAGGAGAGCCCTGAGAGGGCCAACACATTGAACATTGACCCAGAGGACTACGTGCTACAACAGTCAGAGTCCGAGGTCCGCAGAATCTTCAGGAGGGTGAAGGCAGGGAAGGCAGCCGGCCCAGATGGAGTTCCATCCCGTGTCTTCAATGAATCTGGAACAAGCCTTCCAGGCCTGGATTCCCCTAATTCTCCTAATTCTCAACTGCTCAGTTACAAACAATCGGTTATGATTTAATCAATATCACTTTCCCATAAATAAATTTGACCCTTAAACCTATACTTAAATACGTAAATATTAAAAAACGTTGAAAGCAATCACTAAACCCTCTAGCTTTAACTCTGATACATGTGTGTTATAACACTGAAACACTGAAAAGGTGATTTGTTTTCTGGATTTACACACTACATGAGGAAATTACCTCTTCACGGCTCAGGCCTGTACTACATAGATCAACATACCCAGGATCTTGTTTAGTAATCTGGCTTCACTCACCCTTATAAACTGGTTATCAACTCTTTAAGTCAGGTTCTCCCGATCTAGCTATGAGCGCATTCACATAAAAGGGGCGGGGTTTGCAACATACTACCAGAACCGGATATTTTACAGAAGATGAGCAAACTATAATATTAAACAAATATCAATAATTCAAATATATAATCCAGACTAAAAGCACAGTTGCTGCTGCCAAAGGCAGGAAGGAAAGCTGGCAAAAATAATGTCTTGCTAGCTAGATGTAGACGTAGCTCATGTATGTGATGTGTGTGTATGTATGTGATGTAGCTCATGTATGTGATGTGTGTGTATGTATGTGATGTAGCTCATGTATGTGATGTGTGTGTATGTATGTGATGTAGCTCATGTATGTGATGTGTGTGTATGTATGTGATGTAGCTCATGTATGTGATGTGTGTGTATGTATATGATGTAGCTCATGTATGTGATGTGTGTGTATGTATGTGACGTAGCTCATGTATGTGATGTGTGTGTATGTATGTGATGTAGCTCATGTATGTGATGTGTGTGTATGTATGTGACGTAGCTCATGTATGTGATGTGTGTGTATGTATGTGATGTAGCTCATGTATGTGATGTGTGTGTATGTATGTGATGTAGCTTAGTAAGACGATTGTAGCCTCATTCTCTCAGCTGCAATCCCGGCATTGTTTAATGATCAAAGAACAAATATAAAAACATAATTCAACCTTCTTTGTGCTCCTGGCAACACACGGCTCAATAAGATGAAAGATCAGCCGTTCCTCCACTGAGAATGTATAGCGTTCATGTTATTTTTCTCTTGCTCTCTAAAACTTGCATGAGCACCGAGGTCCACATGATCTTCTAGGAACAGTGATGTCATTTCCAAGAGAAGAGATTGTCAGAAGGTGGTGCTTTTATGCATGTTGATCTGTTATCTCATCATATCCTGCAGGGTAGGTGGTGTATCCTGGTGAGAAGTGAACCACCGTCGTGACACTGAAACCCTGGGTTAACCCTGAGGTTACCTCACTAACCCCACATCCTGCTTCATAGAACAGGGTTAACCCTGAAGTTACCTCACTAACCAAATCATTCCAACTAACCAACGGACTCAGCTTGTGAAAACGCCCTAAGATGATCTTCTCAGATTTCCTGGGTCCAAACCTTTAAACCCACCCGCTCCACTGAGTTGTGTGTGTGTGTGTGTGTTATTTTATTAATTGATTTGATTTGATTATTTTCAGGGAAAAAAAGGTGATCCAACAAGGGATAAAGTAGAGCTCCGGTCTAGACACACTCAGAGACATCTCTATGAGGATGAAACACAGGTGAATACTATATAACAAGGTACGATATAATAATGGTTGTTACATCATCATCTTATATTTAACCTGTGTGTGTGTGTGTGTGTGTGTGTGTGTGTGTGTGTGTGTGTGTGTGTGTGTGTGTGTGTGTGTGTGTGTGTGTGTGTGTGTGTTAGCTTATGCTCCTATCTCTAGGTCATTCAGAGAGACCAGACACTGAGGAAGAGGCCATTGGTTAGTGGCATATATTTCTAATTATATCTAGCTTTATTTCTATGAGAATCTGAATTGAATATATACTTCAATTGAACTCAATATAATCCACTTTAAACACAATTGTGTATACATGCCTTACAAATATATTTTATGTGATATTACTTTGGATTAAACCACATAATTACATTTTTAACACATTTGTATTCAGTAATGATTCTTCCTGAGCTTCACTGCTGCCAGGCTGTCTTAGCAGCCATTGAGATACATATATATCTATAGATATATAGATATATATATATCTATATATATATCTATATATTTATATATGTATTTATATAGTTCCATTAACAGGGAATAGCTGTTACAAACACAGACTTTGAGAAACTTTGTTGTTTAGATATTGTTTGCATAAAGTAAGTAGTGGCAGTATATTTTTATAGTACAGGTTAAAGTTAAACTGTGTTGTGTTTATGATTTTTACAGACATCGGCACTGCCAATAATGAAGAGGGTGAAAACCCCCTCTCTGTGATGGGCAGAGTGGTCATGCAGCAGAGCTATGTCTGTGCTCTCGTAGCTATGATGGTATATTTCACTATTGTCATACATGTGCAATATTATGCAATACTCAATTCATCCTGAGTTTTGCTAAATTACTACAAAATCTCCAGCAACGACGAGAAGCTGATTTTGGCAGTATTCAGAAATTAAAACAATCGTAGGAGGTTTGCTCTTGTTGGGTCATTTTTTGCTGTTAAAACTGTTTAAAAAGCACAATTCTCAACAAGCCCTCCAAGCAGTTTTCACAAAGCACTCTTTCTAAAGCCTCCACGTGTGTTTCAACGACAGGTTCTGTGTGATCAGTGATCAAAGCCTCTTCACTAATACTCTTTATTGCATTGCTTTCATTGCTCTGGTGGTTCTGTTAGTTTGAGTTAGCAACAGTCCATCCACAGCTTAAGAGTCGCTGTGGTGGATCATTAAATACATTCTCAGTTTTCAGCATGTAATTCTCTTCAGTGGTATTAGCTGACTCATAGTGTTACTGCATCCAGTTCATGCATTTTCTACATAATTAACCTTTTCTTTAGGTATGGAGCATCACTTACCACAGCTGGCTGACCTTTGTGCTGTTGCTTTGGGCTTGTCTCATATGGATTGTGCGTTCCAGGTACTGTAAAGAAAATTACAATCAGGTTTTAAGCCAATATATTGTATATGTTAGGTGAAACTTCTACAGTTTTGCCATTAAGCTACTACTTAATTGCGTTAATATTGTGTCATGAACAACTCCCCCTTGCTTTGTGTTCCTGCAGACGTCATGTGGCGATGCTGTGCTCTCCCTTCCTCCTGTTCTACGGCCTGGCGCTCTGCTCTCTGCAGTACATCTGGGCTATGGAGTTCCACCTGGAACTACCCACCACTGTTGGAGCGCTGGGCCTCAGGCAGCTGGGCTTGGACAGGGCTCAATACCCATGCCTCAGATTAGGCGCTATGGTGAGCAAGGCATTATACTATGTATTATGATGAATGAAAAAACAATTAACAAGAACCACACTCGCACCACCAATTAACTAACAAGTGTCATACTTTAGGTGAGTGAAGTTGACAGCAGCTGGGCCTCAATTTGGTAAAAGCCTCTCTGGTCTCAAGAATCAAGCAGCAAGATATGGATCCACAACAGATGATATAGATGACATTAACCTCTGATCCAGAAGAGGACTGATAGATATTAACCTCTGATCCAGAAGAGGACTGATAGATATTAACCTCTGATCCAGAAGAGGACTGATAGATGTTAACCTCTGATCCAGAAGAGGACTGAGAGCTTAATAGCATGGTCTTTTTTCCACCACATAGCTCTCCTTGGCCAACAGCAAACAAAAACTCCAGCGCTTTAAACCTTTCCCGTAGTGGAAAGACAAGCTAAGACGTCTTGTCTGGACACCGACGTCCTCAGACAAAGTGTCTGTAAAGGTTTAAAATCAAACAGTGTAGTACAATATCTCTGTAGCAACACAGGAAACACTCACGTTAACCCCTGAAGTCAGGCGATAGCATAGTCGATCTACTGGATCAGAAGAGAGTAAAAGCCAATATCTCATCATAGGACAAACACAGGTGTTCCTCATAACACATTATGGTAGTAGACGTATCTTTACTACTTTCCTCAACGACCGTGTCCTGATGCATAAAAGTGTCAGACCCATCATTGGTTTTATGAGCCACACCTCTGGAAAGGGTCTATTCCTGTAAGGCAATAGTGTATATAACAATAACATTTTCTCTTCACTTATGTGTCTGTCTTTTCTTTTCTCCCCAGCTTCTCTTTACTCTTACCTTTTGGCTGTTGTTGCGGCAATCAGTGAAGGAAATTTTCAGGAGGAAAAAGACAATTATTCCTCAGCTGCAAGAGGTCACGACCAGAGGTGAGAGTTAGTTCTTTCCTCTTGCTTATGAGACGTTCCCACCTGCAGCAGTGTATATTTAGTATACTAAGGGATCAGACGTCTCTTCTGTGTGTATGTGTCTCATGTGTGTGTGTATGTGAGGGTCACATACACACACACATGAGACTTGAGGCCAGTAGTCAACAACTGACAGTTTTTCATTAATATATAATGGCTAGGGTGACTATCTATCTATCAGTCTGTCTCTCTGTCTGTCTGTCTGTCCGTCCGTCTGTCTGTCTGTCTGTCTGTCTGTCCGTACGTCCGTCTGTCTCTCTGTCTGTCTGTCCGTACGTCCGTCTGTCTCTCTGTCCGTCCGTCTCTCTGTCCGTCCGTCTGTCTGTCTGTCTGTCTGTCTGTCCGTCCGTCCGTCCGTCTGTCTCTCTGTCTGTCTGTCCGTCCGTCCGTCTCTCTGTCTGTCTGTCCGTCCATCCGTCTCTCTGTCTGTCTGTCTGTCTGTCTGTCTGTCTGTCTGTCCGTCTGTCTCTCTGTCTGTCTGTATGAGCATGAACTGTTAACTTTGCTCTTTTTAGCAAAAAGCTTATAATAAAGAAAAACCCTGTCTCTCCATCAGGTCAAAGTTGTGTTTGTTGGTAAGCGTTGCGTGGCTTCCTCTCCTGTGTCTCCCCTCCAGGACAGAGCACTGAAGACCCCTCGGTGCTGAAGGTGGTTGGAGGGGTGGTGATGAGCTGCTATGCTAAGTACTGGATCTATGTCTGTGGAGGCATGTTCATCATGGTCTCCTTTGCTGGAAAGCTTGTTGGATACAAAATTGTCTACATGCTCCTGTTCCTACTCTGCCTATGCCTCTTTCAGGTTGGACATAGCAACCACACAACTGCACTCTTCAATGTTATTGTTTTTATTTATTATTGTATTATATTACAATATAAGTGTTTTTTAGTGATACATTTATATATATTGTACTTTGTACGAGTGTTTTGTTCTTAATATTTGGTGTTGTTGTGTTCCAGGTGTACTACTCCCTGTGGAGGAAGCTACTGAAGGGGTTTTGGTGGATGGTGGTAGCTTACACCATGCTGGTTCTCATCTCCATCTACACCTACCAGTTTGAAGACTTCCCCGGCTACTGGAGGAACTTCACTGGTTTCACAGAGGAACAGTGTGTACTACTTTTTCTAAATGATTTATAGGTCTGTCGTGAACATTCATGAAGATTGTTCGAGCTCACCAGGGTCAACTTACAATTACATTTTGTAATTTAGCAGATGTTTTAATCCAAAGGGACTTTAAAGGGATAAAGGGAAAAAATACCATAAAAATGGAGTTACAAAACAAATGGTGCAGAGTAGCCACAGAAATCAGTAGCCATGGGAATCCGTAGTCATGGGAATCAGTAGCCATGGGAATCAGTAGCCATGGGAATCCGTAGTCATGGGAATCAGTCGCCACAGAAATCAGTAGCCATGGGAATCAGTAGCCATGGGAATCCGTAGTCATAGGAATCAGTAGCCATGGGAATCAGTAGCCATGGGAATCCGTAGTCATAGGAATCAGTAGCCATGGGAATCCGTACAAATAGAAATCAGTACCCATAAGAATCAGTAGCTACAGGAATCAGTAGCCATTGGAATCAGTAGCCATAGGAATCAGTAGCCGTGGGAATTAGTAGCCATAGGAATCAGTAACCATGGGAATCAGTAACCATGGGAATCAGTAAACATAGGAACTCAGCACCCATATTAATCAGTAGCCATGGGATCAGTAGCCATGGAATCAGCAGTTATATGAATCAGTAACCATGGGAATCAGTAAACATAGGAACTCAGCACCCATATTAATCAGTAGCCATGGAATCAGTAGCCATGGAATCAGTAACCATGGAATCAGTAGCCATGGAATCAGTAGCCATAAGAATCAGTAGCCATAGGAATCAGAAGCCATGGAATCAGCAGTTATATGAATCAGTAGCCATGTAATCAGTAGCCATAGAAATCAATACCCATAGGAATCAATGCCTATGGAATCAGTAGCCATGGGAATCAGTAGCCATGGGAATCAGTAGCCATGGGAATCAGTAGCCATGGGAATCAGTAGCCATAGGAATCAGTAGCCATGGGAATCAGTAGCCATGGGAATCAGTAGCCATGGGAATAGGTAGCCATGGGAATCAGTATTCAACAACAATAGTACAGCTCAACTTAGTGTGCATACAAAGTACATAAGTCAGCGTGTGTCCATCTGAAGACTGTTTTTCTGGTCTTCAGATGTCTTCAGATGGTGCTCGTGACCGAGCTTGTTCCATCATTAAGGTCTACTTGGTTGTATTCTTTAAGATATTACACAGCCCCATACCTGGGCAGAATTGCTCTATCTATCACTATCCCCCAAAATGGCAATTTTCCAAGACTGACTGTTAACCTGCCGTAATGTATCATAATGCCATTCCCTAAGGTGTCCTGATGCTTGTGCAGGTTGGCTGATATGGGCCTGGAGACGTTCGCTCTGTCCGAGCTGTTCAGCAGCATTCTCATCCCTGGCTTCTTCCTGCTAGCGTGCATACTGCAGCTCCACTATTTCCACAAGCCTTTTATGAGGCTAACAGACCTGGAGAATGTTGTCCCTATACACAGGTAATTAAAAATAATAAAAAATAAATAATTACCTTCGCCAGCAATGATAAACCAGAGGTTATGTTTTCGCCCGTGTTTGAATGTTTGTCTGTCTGTCTGTCTGTCTGTCTGTCTGTTTGTCTCTCTGTTGTTCTGTGGACACCACTTGTTGGTGAGGTCAAGAAACAGTTGATTAGTAGATCTGAGTCTGGATCCCGGGCTCCACTGAGGGCTCTCTCGCTTGTTCTGTATTCATCTATTTTACAGTTTGCTATACTTATTTGTTATTATGCAATGTGCAATACATGCACTCAATGTTTATGTTAGTCATCTGATGTTCATATGGTGATTGCTGAATATCACATCCTGACATCAGGAAGAGTGGCTGTGGGAATTCTGAGGGCACCGAGTGCCTTGAAGAAGAAGAGCTGGTAGAAAACCACCAACTAGAGGACGGAGGTAACCAGACATCTCTTCTCCTATTTTGTGGCTGGATGTTATAATAATATAGTCCAGTTAATAGTTAAAATTGGGTCAATATTAATAATGCAGCTCTTGTTTGTATTATCTTCCTCAGAGAGAACATATTCAATGTCCTGTAAATTAATTTAATTTAATTAATTAGAAGTTATCATCATAACCAGTTATTAAGTCACAGGCTCTCTTTGTAAGATCGATGTGGTTGTAACTACTGTGATAAACCCATTTAGGAATAACTGACCAGTATATATATTTGTATTTATTATTTGTTTAATTGATTCTAATGTTTCGATGTTTTGCCTTTAACCATATTTCCATCTTTTTGTTCATTCCTTTCCCGTCATCCTCAGAACCAACGCCCAGTAAATGGGGTCTGGTAGTGGACCGGGTGCTGGTTCTTTGTAGAAAGTTCTCAGATATTTTGACCCAGGCTCAGGTGTTTATCTGGAGGCTCCTGGAACTCCATATCGTCAAGATGGTGGCCTTCTACGCCGTATGGGTGGCTTTAGGAGAGGTAACAGCATCTTGTTTTTTTAATCTAATCTCAATATTTTCAGGCTGTGTTCAGAATTTTTATATTTAGAAATTCATACAAGCTCATATCATCCTGATGTTTCATGCTGGTCCCCCCATCTAACGTCTCTCCCTCCAGCCCTCAGTCATGAACCTGCTGTTGGTCGTCCTCTGGTCCCTAGCCATGCCCTTCTGCCGCTTCAGGCCCATGGCGTCTTGTCTGTCCACCATCTGGGTGTGTGTCATCATCGTCTGCAAGATGCTCTACCAGCTGGTCATCGTCAATCCAGACAAGTACTCCAACAACTGCAGCCTGGTAAGATAAGATAAGACAAGATAAGATAAGATAAGATAAGATAAGATAAGATAAGCTATACCACTAGCTCCCGTCACAATGAACACAAAGTATTACCATGAAATATTTGGTACATGTTTTAATCAAAATATTTGAGACATGTTTTCATCATCATCACTGTTTACTTTATAAACCGGTATTATTTCCTTATTCCCTTTCCCCCATCAAATTTGATGGACTTTAAAGTGAGTCATATTTTGGTTGAAAAACGTATGTGTTGTTATGGGTTATTTAGTATTGGTACATTTGTATGTGATACGTATTCCTGCTGCGCTGATTTACCTGAATGGTAAACGATGGATGAACAGTTTGTCTTTGTTTCCTCCACCAGCCTCTCCCCAACATGACCAACCTGTCCCCGGAGCAGATGAGGTCGTCCACGCTGTACAAGGGCCCCGTGGACCCTGCCCACTGGTTTGGCTTCAGGAAGGACGCCACCGTGCTGGGATACAGCAAAGTATGCTTACTATCTGGATTCACTGTTTTTCATGAGTCATTTAAAATTGTTATTTTAAGTGTGAATTTTTATTCACAACACAGTGGCTACTGTTTACACACGATACATATCTAGATTCCAACCCTTTTAGAATCTAGACTGTAGATTAGAATGAGGGAATATGTTAACACAGAGAAAACATCCAACGTTCACTCCACCGATCCTGTCCCATTGCGTTTAGCGCTCAGTCAGTCAGTGAGATTCATCTGATAACTGTCCTTCCCTTTCAGAATCATTTGGTGGTCCTGATGCTGCTGGTGTTTGAAGCCACCATTTATCGTCACCAGCTTCACCACTCCTGCCAGACGCAGTGTTCCCCCCCTGCGGTTCACAGCCTGTTCCCCTCCGCCACCAGAGACACGCTGGACCAAGGCCTCATGACCTGTCTCAAGTACTTGCTCAACTACACCTTCTACAAGTTTGGCCTGGAGGTATGTGTGTTTGACATTCAATACTCTGCTTTATTTTATATTTTATACCATGCAATTAACAGTGCTAACATTGCAGTTTAGCATCTACCCAGAAGTGCAAATTAAGTGCACATATGTACATTTGTAAGAAATATGCAATAAATAAGAGATATGCAGTATGAGTAGTAGAATAAATAGATGTTACATACAGAATAAGGTACTATAAGGTAGATGAATACGGTTGTAACAGACCACGCTGCCACCAGCCATTCAAATGTCTGCTTGAGGCTCCTCCTGAAGACAAGGACTCAGTGATGAGGAAGCTGGTTTATTGCAGAGTTTGAATCCTGGTGAACGGAGCAGATGGAACATGCTAGAGCTCTTCCTCCAGTGTGTGGTGGAGGCTGCTTTAACCTGTGGGCCTTGATTAACAAGGACCCACAGGTGTGCAGCCTCACCAGCCAATCAGTCTGACTCAGGCCAGATGAGGCTGCTTCAACCAGTCACCAACCACACACACTCTCCACATACCCCCAATGCCACATTGAGCCTGGGGAAAATCCCCAGCAGAAACCTACTCCCCCCAATCCAAAAATAAACCTGAACCGGACTCTACACCGTTTACAAGTTCCAATAAAAAACCAGCCCCATTGTCCGTCCACCACCAGGGTGGGACAAGGATCCACAGCTGTGCAGTTAACAAGGACCCACAGGTGTGCAGTTAACAAGGACCCACAGGTGTGCAGTTAACAAGGACCCACAGGTGTGCAGTTAACAAGGATCCACAGCTGTGCAGTTAACAAGGACCCACAGCTGTGCAGTTAACAAGGATCCACAGGTGTGCAGTTAACAAGGACCCACAGGTGTGCAGTTAACAAGGATCCACAGGTGTGCAGCCTGCTTAAACCAGCCACTATAATATACTATAATTAAAATATGTACAACACACAGTACATGTATGTTGTACACATGTGTACATGGTAAATGGACTGCATTTATATAGCTTTTCTAACCCCTCAAAGCCCTTTACAAGGCAAGCCTCTCACTCACACATTCATACACGGACGGCGAGTCAGCCAGCAAGGAGACAGCCAGCAAGGAGACAGCCAGCAAGGAGACAGCCAGCAGGGAGACAGCCAGCAAGGAGACAGCCAGCAAGGAGACAGCCAGCCTGTCAGGAGCCGTTACAATTACCCTTAAACAAAGTACCACTCAGTTGGCTTGGGTCGGAACATGTCCCCCTCCTTCCGAGAGCCCTCAGCCCAAAGCAGGTTTTTAAAATATCATAGTAGTGTTCAAGCTGTTCAGCTACAGTTGTTAGCTTTAGTTATTGTAATATAATGTTAGTATAAGGTTTATAGTGCTTTGACCACACCAACGTTGACACACATCGTCTGGCCAGTTGATTGTGTGAGGTCACAAAAGAGGAAGGAAGAAATGTTATGTCAGCAAAATCCAGAAAATATATATACCCTTAATTTATAAAGTACACATGCCACTATCCTCTGATTCATAAAGGCTGCAGCACACGCTTATTTATCATTTCTATGACATAAATGATGTACAGCACAATTAGTGCTTCTAATTTGTGCAGCTCAGAGCGATGAGCTTCGGTGGTGATGTCTCATTAACCCTAACCCTAACCCTAACCCTAACCCTAACCATAACCCTAACCATAACCATAACCATAACCATAACCCTATCTGTTCAACATGACTCTCACCCATGCCTTGATGGATAAATGTCATCCAGTAAAGATATATTTCTAGGAGAATAATAGGAGCACAGAAGGGTTAAGATAAGCTGGTCCCCTCCTCTCACCACAGAGAACACTGATCTGTGCTGAAACGACCTCACATCTCATTCTATGATTGTACTACACCATCATCAGTTCGCTATTGCTGTATGTATATATATATATATAGAGCTTATAATAATAATAATAATAATAATAATAATAATAATAATAATAATAATAATAATAATTTGAATAGTGTGTTGGGTTAATATTTGATTGACATGTAATTCAAGCCTTCTATTGTAATAATAATAATTATTATAATGTGTATTATGTTATTAGGTGTATACTAATGATAGGCTATGATGAACTATCTAATGATTTGAAGAAGTCATTGACATTGATTGTTTAATTGGACATTGAGTGTGTACGCGAAGGAGCCGCTGCTCCTTCGCGTAGAAAGGAGCCAGTTGAGGTGGTTCGGGCATCTAGTAAGGATGCTTCCTGGTCGCCTCCCGAGGGAGGTTTTCCAGGCACATCCAACTGGGAGGAGACCACGGGGCAGACCGAGGTACAGGTTACATCTCCACACTGGCCTGGGAACGCCTCGGGATCCCCCAGTCAGAGCTAGTCCATGTTGCCAGGGAGAGGGAAGTTTGGAGTCCCCTGCTGGAGCTGCTACCTCCGCGACCCGATTACGGATAAGCGGGAGAAGATGGATGGATGGACATTGAGTGTGGGTGCTGACACATCATTGAAGATGTGGACATTGGAGGTTTAAGGTTAAGTGATAATTGGGGTGAAACCACTTATTTAGGCTCCAATTGGATCTAGATCTGGTGCACAATGGAGATGTCATTCCCTTCATCTACCCAAGTGTGTCTTACGCAGTGTATGAAAGGCCATTCCATACACATTGATATGTCTTTATTTGGCCATTTCATGGTCATCTTTTGGATCTTCTAATAGTTTCATTGTCTTTCATATCTCTTCTCTTGTGTCTCCAGATTTGCTTTCTGATGACCATTAATGTGATCGGTCAGAGGATGAACTTTGTGGTTATAATCCACGGCTGCTGGCTGGTTATCATCATCGTGAGACGGAGGCGGGCAGCGATGGCTAAGATCTGGCCCAAGTACTGCCTGTTCCTGTCCATCTTCATGATCTATCAGTATGTGCTGTGTGTGGGAATGCCACCTGCTCTCTGTATAGGTGAGTGGATCTACACCGGATCTAAGCACAAACGGTCAAACCAGCCTTGGAGTGGGTCTTGCGTGACAGTGGACCATGTTCCCGTCCAAAGTAGCAGACCCATAAATAGTGTTAATATAGTATATATATAATATATATAATAGTGTTAATATAGTATATATATTATATATATAATAGTGTTAATATAGTATATATATTATATATATAATAGTGTTATAAGGGACACTTGTGTTGGTCCTCTGATGCCGCCTCTGTTAAATGGGTTTTCCTGTAGATGGCAGTCTGTTGACTCTACTTTCTGTCTTGTCTCCTCTCTGTTGTTCAGACTACCCTTGGCGCTGGAACACTCCAGTGCTCATCAACTCAGCTCTCATTAAGTGGATCTATCTGCCAGACTTTTACACTGAGCCCAACTCACAGAATCTAATAGGTACTCTTACACATGGAGGACTTTTCCCCTCTCTCTGTTAATACTCATTCATTATTCATATATTGATGCCAACCCAGAGCGAAGCCCATATAGATGATGTGTGTTTAAGACAAGCAGCAACACCGGAGTATAATTATGAAAATGATATATTATATATAATATATATAATAAATGAAAGAGCATTAGACAAACATCACTCATGACAACACGTGTGTGGCTAAAAACAGTTGGACTGCTTCCCATGTCCACACTTATATATAATAATATAAACTATAACATGACACAGTATGCATTCAATCTTCATATGGATCTCCATATTGATTGCATGATCAGTTAAAACCTCCTGGAATAACATAAGTCTGATCCATTTAGGTTAAATCAGTCCTATTGGGGCCCAGGCAGGAGCTGGCCCGATTGGTTGTTAAATAATACATTGGTTGAAAACATAACCAACGCTTATTCAGAAACTAAAACAAGCAGCTGAAAAAGACTGAAACATGTTTCCTTATAAATTGAGTTCCTATGGATTTGGCTGTGAATGATCGTGGATGGCTTTGATACATGGACTGCGTGTGTGTGTGTATCTACAGCGGACTTTGTCCTGCTGATGTGTGCCTCCCAGCAGTGGAAGGTGTTTGAGGATGAGCAGACGGAGGATTGGATGGTTCTCGCGGGAGAGAACACAGACTGCCCTGATCCCATGGAGAACCAACTGTTTAACCGGGCACCTAACTTCATCAACTGCAGGCAAAAAACATGAATTATTCAACCATCATATTCTATATCTGTGGGCCTGTCAAAACAACCACATTGATAGATGTGGTTGTTTTCCTGTATTTTAATGGCACTGCCTCTTTCTCTCTGCTATCCTAGGTGTTACCTGGACATGGCTAAAGTCTTGGTGTTCCGATACCTCTACTGGTTTGTTCTGTCAGTGGTCTTTGCCACCGGAGCAACAAGAATCTCTGTGTTTGGACTGGGCTATTTGCTGGCCTGTTTCATTTTCTTTCTGTTTGGGACACAGCTATTGGTCAAACCAGCGAGGACCCGCCTTGCTGTATGGGACTGCCTCATCATTTATAATGTGGCAGTTATCATCGCAAAAAATATGTTGTCAGTAAGTGAAGCACACGAAAACACAGACGCACACAGGACACGAATACATCCTGATAACATTTAGTCATTTATACTTTGGAGGATCAAAGTATAATTACTTATTTACTTATATATACTGTATATATATATATATATATATATATATATACATATAGGTATGGATCAGGTTTTTTCTTGCCGGTCAAGTGTCCGGACAGATTTTATTTTACCGGACAAATTCGAAACTCACTGGTCATGTTTCAAAAACTATAATGTACACCTAGACTGACGAAAGAATGACAACGACCTCAAATCAATTTGACTATTTAATGAACAACTAAACAAACAATATGCATTGCAATCCGCATAAGATCATCACTCTCTCTCCTCCAGACGACTCCGCACTGATGTTTTCAAACCATTCTGAGGGAGAAGCCCCTCTCTGCTGGTCGCTTGACACGGGCACAACACAGGCCCTTTAGCCTGAGTGGCCCAGTCGGTACAGCTCGCTGAACTCACACATGAGCACTTGGCAAGCTGTCGCAAACATTAAAGCCCCATAGCCGTGGAGCGCTAACATTAAAGCCCCATAGCCGTGGAGCGCTAACATTAAAGCCCCATAGCCGTGGAGCGGCTCATCTCGTCGGGCGGCGTGACGTCATGAGAGGAGCGGCAGCTGATTGGTCACTTCATTCGGTCACTGTGGCAGCTGATTGGTCACTTCATTCGGTCACTGTGGCAGCTGATTGGTCACTTCATTCGGTCACTGTGGCAGCTGATTGGTCACTTCATTCGGTCACTGTGGCAGCTGATTGGTCACTTCATTCGGTCACTGTGGCAGCTGATTGGTCACTTCATGACCAAAACCCAACATTATTACCGGACATTTTGACCGGCAGGTTTTTAAATTACCGTTTTTTTATAATTTTTACCCGCTAAAAACTGGTAAATACCGGCTAACGGAAACCCTGGTATGGACCTATAAGAGAAAATATGTTGCCAAACTTTGATAATTTATTTAATTAGAAACTTTCCTGAATGTGGATGTAAACTGCAGGGGAATATTTAATAATAATAATAAATAAACACTTAAAAAACTCAAATATGAATAAAATCACCCATATTAACGTTCTCAGAAGTACCATAAACCCTAACACACCTAGCCCTAGCACACATTTCTATCCCCCAGTCGGAACTTTAATCATGGATTTATTTTCTAATGTGTAATAATGTTGTTGGTGATTATGTTTGTTATGTTTGAACGCAGATCCTGGCCTGTGTGTTTGTGGTCGAGATGCAGAAGGGGTTTTGCTGGGTGATTCAACTGTTCAGTCTCGTATGCACAGTGAAAGGTTATTATGATCGTAAGTCCTGCTTTCCTTCTAAACCAACTCAATGATCATACACCTACACAGAGACTTCTTACACAAAGCTACACTTTGACTGTTGAAATCCTGTATTTTTTGCATATTTAACTAAATGTCACTTTGTGTGCTACTTATTGACGAGCCTGCATTCCTTCCACCAGCCAAGTCTGTGGGCGACAAGACCTGCAGCCTCCCAGTGGAAGAGGCCGGGATCATCTGGGACAGTATCTGTTTCGTCTTCCTGTTGCTCCAGAGGCGGGTCTTCCTCAGCTTCTACTTCCTGCACGTGACAGCAGAGATACAGGCCTCCGCAAAACAGGCTTCCAGGTGAGACAGTGTGGCAGGTACCTACTATGGGTTGACTATCCAGATTGATTCATGTGCAGTATGTGTCTTTTATATTGTAATGTGACCCTTAATAAAATTCTTTAAAATAACAATGTGTCCAAAACATAACAAAATCAGTTTCCAACCATCTACTTTCTCTAATAAAGGTTGATATCCAAATAGTCTGGGTTTGAGGTTGAGGGTGACGTCAGTGAATTTACAGTTTAGGGGTTTAATGTAATCCACCTGGCCATTTTCAACTAGCACTTGTAACTGACTTGGTCAGACTTGATGACTTGGAAGCTTTTCATATGAGTTGATGTTGAAATAGTCCACATCAGTAGAAGCCTGTGAGCCCAACCCTAAGGGCAGGTCCACACAGGTGCTATTCGTCACTGGAGACACACACTGTTCACTAGTGCAAAGAGCCTGAACAATGATGGGCCAATTGACTGTTAAAAACGGGTACTGTACATCTTAGCATAACTTTACCAACGTTTTTGCTCCACATTTGAGTGTGATAGGAGTCCGACCCAGTGGGTGGGTCCGCGGCCAACACAGGGTTAGCTCGGTCAGGTCTGGGTTGGGCTGCAGACAGCAGTCATCCCATAGAGGGGTCATCGTAGGACAAAGACAGGGGTCACCCGTAACACTCATGATGGGTCTAGATTGTGTGCCCAAACCAAGAGGATTGAATGTGCTTTGGGACAGTCTAAGATCTGGAGCCTGCAGCACTAAAGACGACTAAGATATGTGGTAGTTAACATGTCAGTTATGTGGTTATTTCATGTATGTGTTGGCACACACTTATGTCCCCTTTGAGTTTAGGTGACATAAACATTGATCCTACTACTCACGACAAAGCTATTGGGATTGTTCTAAGCTTGCAGTATCTTAAACACAATTTTAGAAAGACACACTAAATGGACATATTTGTTTTGCTCACAGGGGTTTTGAACTATTTCGAGCCAGTCTTGTGAAGGACATGACCTTCCACCACCAAGCGGAAGAGAAGTCCCTCTCACAGCTAAAGACATCGTAAGTAGATTCATTGTTGTAGCTTCAGTGCCTGCTTTCTAGTGACATTTTAGAGAAGAATAAGAATTAAAGCGATATAAACAACAATGAATTAACTGATATGATTACTATTTGTTATTTGTTGTTGAGTTTATGAGGTCACTAAGCTGTGTACCACCAAAAGATACACATTTAACAAACATTCTCTCATGTCCACACATGAACATATCTATACATTTGGAGGATTGTTGTATTGATGGGTTTTTTCAGATTTTATAGTCAGATTTGGTTTATTTGTCACATGTTTAAGGTACAGTGTACAATGTACACATTTCTAAAATGACTCAGCCATTACAAGCCGTGTCAACTTTGTCATGTGACTCACATGACAATTTTGAACCGGCCTGTAATGGCTGATCCCACTCTCACCTGGTGGTGTAATTAAATGTATGTATGTTTATATAATTAAATGATTGCGTGGGTACAGCTAAACAAATGTGCATTACTGATGTATGATGACATAAGGTGATTATGGGAATAGTACTAATAGTATTAGACTTGTTTTCTTTCCTCCCTTAATCTGTTGCAAAGGATGCAGAGGATTCGCTCCAAGCAGAAGAAGCACAGAGAGGGACCGCGGTCCTCCCAAGGCTCCTTGCATGAGGAAGCTGAAGGTAATGCATTATTTCATCTGTTTATGGGGAAAAAAGATCTGGCTAATTCATTTGTGAATGAATCTCAACAGTTTTTAAATGGTTGGTTTTAATTGAGTTGGTTTGTCCCGTTACGATGTGGGACTGATCAATTCTCCTTCATTTTTGCAAATTAGTTCATCAGCAAAAGTGGGCCAGGTTCTAGGGCTCTAGGTTCTAGGGCTCTAGGTTCTAGGGCTCTAGGTTCTAGGGCTCTAGGTTCTAGGGCTCTAGGTCATTTAGCACCAGTTTATATTTGTGTTGCACCTTGGTTCTTCATAGACAGTTTAATGAAAAGATCAACTTTCCAACGCAGTAATACTTTAAGGAATAGGCAAACTCCACCCTTAGAGAGGCCCACCAATCGTCTCTCCCATTGCTCTACCAACAAGGACCACTAGAAGGCACCGTTTAGCTTTAAAGATGGACACTAAAATACATACACAAATGTTTGTCTCTAATTAGGATCCCTGTCCTAACAGTATTAAGGCCAAGCATTAAGTGAACGTGTATAAATGACATCAGCGCAGAGCGCTGCCAACACCATATAGAACCGTACCCGAGGTCTTCATGTGATCTGAAGCTCCATGAACAAGTTCAAGCCACCACTTGGTACTTCCTGATCAGAAATTGTAGAATAACCAAGCAACCATTGTTTATTGTCACGATTCTTATGGTGAAAACGCACCAAGATGGCGGCTTGGGATGAAGGTGACATGGTGGATGTTGCTTCAAGCAATCCAGCATGAAAAACCATCAAATGCAATTAAAATGTTATTTAAATATAATTTATTGTAGAGAAAGATAACAAATGATTTGTTGTGCTGCCCTCCAAGCCTCCCGTCGGCCTCCAGAGCCCAGGAGGAAGAGACCAAAGCGATGGCACCAGCCCTGGATGCACCACTCCGCCGGTCTGCCTTCACTCCTATCTTTTATCTTTTATCCTTTATTTTTCATCTGACTTCTTACATCTTATTGCTTATATCTTTTGGGAAAGTTGTGTAACCCTTGATTGATATTACATGTGTGCTGCTAAGTCCCACATGAGTACTACACCAGCTCACAGAGGTTGTATTGTACTGTTGTATTGCTGCAGTGCTTCACTCTGGAGAGTACTACCTGTTTGAGTCGGACAGCGAGGGGGAAGAGGACATGCAGTTTGAGGAGTCCAGTCCTCAGAAGCAGACTGCATGTCAGGTCAGCATGTCTATATGTACACCACAGCCTTGGTAAATACTTGATTCTGATTGGTCAATAACGTTCCATAGGAGGCTATTCTTTTTCAATAAATTGGACACCTCTGCCTTCTAACAGTTGCAAATAAATGCACTACCAAAATCTAGAACTATTGACCAGATTTTTCCATGACAATGTAAAAACAATTAGCTTAAAGCACCACAGAAAAACCACCACTTCAGTTCACAAGACTTCAATGGAAGAACAAGGAAGAAGTGAAACTACCCTGCCCAGAGGAAGCCGGGGCCCCTGTCCGGAGCCAGGTCCCTGAAGGGGGCCCGTCAGCGAGCGCCTGGTGGCTGGGCCACGGAGCCCGGTCGGGCTCTGCCCTAACAAACAATGTGGACTCTGGTCCAGCCCATGGACCCACCATGGGACCCGTCTCTACGGGGTCGGTGCACTAGCAGGCAGGTGGGAGTGAAGCATTGAACCAGAGGGGTCATTGTTCAAAGCTTCTATTGCTGCAGATGAGAGCTGTGGGCTCCATTGCTCCATTGGTGCCTCAAGGGGCGGCAACCCTCTGACTCTCTGGTGGACACAGCCGGTCCGGCTCCAGACTTGGTTTTAAGGTACCGGCAGGCCAAGAGGACCAAAAGCCGTAGCAAAGTCAAAGCAGCGGGTGTGGGAGGAGTTGGGAGAAGCCATGGAGAAGACTTTTAGTCAGCACCAAAGCATTTCTAGCAAACTGTTTGGTGCCTCAGGAGGGGAGAGGATCCATTCAAGCTGTGTACAGTAAGGGGACACTTCTGACCTCCACTGAGGAAGGAGCACTTTGAGGAACTCCCTAACCCAATCAACCCACCCTCTACGGTAGAGGCAGAGCTGGAGGATGATTGGCGGCAAATATCAATCTCCTGGGAGGTCGTCAATGAGGTAGTCAAACCACTCCGCCGGCAAGGCTCCAGGGATGGATGAGATCCGTCCAGAAAGGCTGAACGCTTGGGGTGTTGAGGTGTGTCATGGATGACACATCTACAACATTGTGTGGAAGTCTAGGACAATGTCCTAGGACATTGTCCTAGACAGTAGGAGGAGTGGGGTGACAGGGTCCCCCGGGAGGTACTGTGGGGCAGGGTTGTGGGTCACTACTGAGGGCCATCCAATCTCTCTGTACTCCCAAAGCAAAGCTGTGTCTGGATTCTCGGTAGTGAGTCGGACCTGTTTTCAGTGAGTGTTTGCCTCCGCCAGGGCTGAGCTTTGTCACCCATCTGTAATATTCATGAAGATACAATATGAATGTGCATTTGGGATATTCAAGGATTTCAAGGTGTGGTCATGGAGGTGAGGGTCAGTATGGTGGGCTCAGGATTGGGTCTCTGCTGTTTGGAGATGATGTGGTCCTGCTTGTGTCATCAGTAGGTGACCTTCAGCACTCACTGGATCGGGCTTTTTCCAATTTGTGTTAGATTGTTGTTTGTAGATTTCAGTTGGAACTGCATTATTATATTATGAGAACTGTGTGGATACGGTCATAAGTAGTACGTAGAATGCCTTAATTGACCAATTACAATCGCATATTCAACAAAGCTGTGTAATAAAATCAGAATAAAGCACTCGTTATTGGGAAGTAATGTAATTAGTTAATAGTTATGTAAGTAATTAGTTATGTATTAGTTTCCAATAACGGGACAGCCTGTTTATTATTTATTCCCTACATTATCACAGCCATGTGATGGAAGATGTTGCTGTTGTTCTTTAAATTGACCCTGTATTGACCCTGTATTGACCCTGTATTGAACCTGTATTGACCCTGTATTGACCCTGTATTGACCCTGTATTGACCCTGTATTGAACCTGTATTGACCCTGTATTGACCCTGTATTGACCCTGTATTGACCCTGTATTGACCCTGTATTGATTGCTTTGTGGCCGCCAGCTGGCTTACCAGGCGTGGGTGACCAGCGTGAAGGCAGCTCTCAAGGACCGCCAGAGACGGCAGAGAGAGCTGAGGAGGATGGAGAGAGGAGACAAGGAGGGAGACGGCCGACAGAACGACCTCCAGGAGTCCTGTCTAGAGTCTGGTACTCAATCCAATACACAGAACGACCACCAGGAGTCCTGTCTAGAGTCCGGTACTCAATCCAATACACAGAACGACCACCAGGAGTCCTGTCTAGAGTCCGGTACTCAATCCAATACACAGAACGACCACCAGGAGTCCTGTCTAGAGTCCGGTACTCAATCCAATACACAGAACGACCTCCAGGAGTCTTGTCTAGAGTCCGGTACTCAATCCAATACACAGAACGACCTCCAGGAGTCCTGTCTAGACCTTTGACCGAAGTTCAGGTCGAAGTGCTTTGAATGATCTTTTATCAGATATTCACAGTGAAACTCTGATCCTGATCCATTCTTCCAATAATGTTTGCGTGGCGTCGACAGACGTGTGCAAAATAACATATAGTTATATATACATAGTTATATATATAGATATAGTTATATATATAGATATACATATACATATAGTTATATATATACATATAGTTATATACACAGTATATATATATACATATAGTTAAATATATACATATAGTTTTATATATACATATATCTATATAAATCCATATAATTGGTCAAAAATATTATTTCATTTTCAGAATGTGATGTCTTTTCCCTTCACTGATCATGATGCCAAGAAAACACCGAACACACACACACACACACAGACACACACACACACACACCCACGCAAGCACACACACACACACACACTTTAACTTTGTCATACACACACACACACACGCGCGGTTCATGTGTTTGCCTCTGTGTGTGTTGCAGGCTATGGTGACAATAATGTTTTTGAGGAGCTTCTGATCCAGCAGGAGGAACCAACGGAGCCGTCCCACTCTGGTAAGATCAACTGGATATCTTGTTTAGGTTGATATTAGTTGTAAATACAAAAAGGTGCTTGTTTACATAAATAAGGTGTTATTAATGTGTTTAGGTGAAGGAAGACGTCGTTTAACAGCAGGTGGAAGGGGAAAAGGCTTTGTGTGTTTCCTCCACTACAGCTTGATGTGGATGTTCTAATACATCATGGCTGATTCTATGAAACCAAGCTCACAACTCTGTGACTTGTTATTAAGCTATTTTAGTGTTCTAAACATTAAAAAAATCTAAATATTACTTAAATCTGCTGTAGGTAAGATTCAAGCGTTAGAAGCGTAAATAGAGAGAGTGAATAAAGAGCAGGATTTTGCAAGAGAGCAGAAGAGAGCAAGACTCTCTGGTCCCTCCCTCCTACCTTTCTCCACCATCCACCACACGTGTTGCATTTCACACAGCTGTGATTGACACGCAAGATGGAGACCCTGAACCAATCAGAGAAGAGATACTCTGATTGGTCAGGAATGCGCCAGGAGTAGTCTAAAATGTGTATTATCTCATACAGAGGCAGGCGCAGACAACTGGAATCACTTCTCCTTCACTGATCGCTGACAGATGGCCTTTCCATTTGTAACAAATTCCACTTAAATAACAGCTCTTGAATCTGTCAAGTGGGCAGTGAAATCTCCATGTTTTGCTTGATGTTTGGCAGGTCATGGAGAGATGGTCCAGAGGATCTTGGGTATATTACGGTTCCTGTGGGCCATAGTTCTGGCCATGGTTGATGGGCTGTCTGAGTGGCTCAACGTGTTGACCAAACAGTACAGAGACACTTCTACTGTTCTGTGCAAGGAGCGCTACCTGCACATACACAGGATAGGACAGGTGAGCTCCACAGACCAAAGGAGGTGAAACACACTGTACATGAATGTGCTACAGTTGGACCTGGGCACCTAAATGAGCTCTCCGGGTGTTCTTCCAGCAGGACGCCGTGTCTACCAGCTGCCTGTCTGGAGAGGGGGACGGTCCGACCCTGGAGAGGGGGAGAGGAGAGGGGGACGGTCCGACCCTGGAGAGGGGGAGAGGAGAGGGGGACGGTCCGACCCTGGAGAGGGGGAGAGGAGAGGGGGACGGTCCGACCCTGGAGAGGGGGAGAGGAGAGGGGGACGGTCCGACCCTGGAGAGGGGGAGAGGAGAGGGGGATGGTCCGACCCTGGAGAGGTGCGTG
>CM051018.1:25312381-25369881 GCA_027704905.1 Muraenolepis orangiensis
AGAGAGAGACTCAATGCTCTGATTGAATGCAGTAATTGTTTCCCTCAGAAACACAGCGCTGCAGCGGACATCGCCTCCTCTCTGTCCGATGACCAAGTCCCCGAGGCCTTCCTGGTCATGCTCCTCATCCAGTTCAGCACCATGATCATCGACCGAGCGCTTTACCTCCGCAAGACTGTGTTGGGCAAGCTGATATTCCAGGTGGGATTGCAGTGTTTCAGGAATACCATAAGAGGCTTACAACGTGAATTACTGGTTGTCAAGCTTCGGTTGTTCAAAGGGTTATTACGTAAATCAGTCGTTAAGTCTTAATCACTTGTTAAATGTCTTATCAGTCGTTAGTTAAACAGTCGTTAACTGTGGGTTGTTCAAAGGGGGATTAGGCGAGTGATTAACTTTAAGTTAAGTAGTTGTTATTATATTTTTATATATGTTTACCCTTAATTCTTGAGACAACTTCCTGTATCTCCTCTTAACAACTCTAAAGATGGATGCTAACGCTAGCTCCAGCAGAAAGAAAAGACAGATTTTTTTAGAAGTTAATCTGTTAACAGAGTTGGTAGAGGAGAGCAGGGAAACACTGAATAGCTTTTTTTTTTAAAGATTATATATATTTATTATATATTTATTAATTAGATTTATGTGTTGTATATGTTAATTGTTGTCTTTCTTGATGGTATCTTCTCTGGCGTCTTGGCTGTTGATTCATGTTGTGGAACAGCAAAGAGTTGGGCAAAAGCTAAACAAGAATCACTTGTAATGTCTTAATCATAGTTTGATACACCTTCAGCCAGTGATTCAAGTGAACGACCCTTAACCCTTAACCTAAAAAGTTAACCACTGATTAGCTGATTTAAAGACTCGTTAAGAGTTGAACACCCTTTGAACAACCGGCCCCTGGTCTGTAAAAGTGGCCTATTGATATGTAAAAATGGTCCATTCTTTAAATGACCCTGTTTCAAACAAACTACATTTCACAGCAGCTGTAGGTCAGATTTGAGCGTCTAGAGAGAGCAGGTTTTGAAACTAAACAAGCAACAATAAGTATGTTTCTGCTCCTCTCTTTTTCCGCCGTTAAGAAATGTGCATGATTGACAGCCAAGATTGATTCTGTGAACCAATCAGGGATGAGATGCCCTGATTGGTCAGAACAAGGCAAAGAAAGTTGCCTCGAGTCTTAAATAATAACTCTCTCATACAGAGAAACTGATATTCTCGCTAATAGCTGATAGATAATCAAAGTGTAGCTCCTAAATCTGACCTAGGGCACACCTAAAGACCTAGGGCACACCTAAAGACCTAGGGCACACCTAAAGACCTAGGGCACACCTAAAGCTAAAGACCACATTATTCATGTTTTCCTCTTTGTTCCTCCTGATAGATAATGTTGGTGTTTGGTATTCATCTGTGGATGTTCTTCATCCTCCCTGCAGTCACTGAGAGGTGACTACAAGACACCTCACAAGCATGTCATGAACATTACATGGATTTCAAACATGGATTTGTTTTTTGGAAAAAGGATCTTGATTGAAAACCTACTCATCTTCCCTCTCTCTCTCTCTCTCTCTCTCTCTCTCTCTCTCTCTCTCTCTCTCTCTCTCTCTCTCTCTCTCTCTCTCTCTCTCTCTCTCTCTCTCTCTCTCTCTCTCCCTCTCAGGATGTTTAATCAGAATTTTGTGGCCCAACTCTGGTACTTTGTCAAGTGTCTCTACTTCGGCCTGTCCGCCTATCAGATCCGCAGTGGATACCCCACCAGAATTCTTGGCAATTTCCTCACCAAGGGATACAACCACCTCAACCTGTTTCTGTTCCAAGGGTAAGGGTGGGTGCATGTATGAATATGAAATGCTCTCCTGAAAATATGACTGACAATAGTCTGGAAGTCACTAGTGCTAGTGTTATATGGATGGAAGATTCACTAAACACATGAGGCAGTAGCTCAGTGTTGGGACTTGGCTTGGAAAAAGGTGCCAGTTGGCCTCCTGGTCACTGCCGAGGTGCCCTTGAGCAAGGCACCAGACCCCTCCACTGCTCCCCTGTATATACAATAACTGCCCACTGCTCCTAATACTAGGATGGGTTAAATGCAAACTAATTTCCCTGTGTGTGTATGTGACCAATGAAGAGGATTAAAATCCTCCAGATTTAGATCAAATATATGTAAGAATATGGACTCTCTTTTCCCTGCTTGTGTGAAGGTTCCGTCTGGTGCCCTTCCTGGTGGAGCTCCGTGCGGTCATGGATTGGGTCTGGACCGACACTACCTTGTCTTTGTCAAACTGGATGTGCGTTGAAGATATCTACGCAAATATTTTCATAATTAAGTGCAGCCGGGAGACTGAAAAGGTAAGGATTCTATCCGTCTGTCTGCCTTACCCTCCTTGACCAGGTGAAACTTTACATTAAAGCCTGACAAGGAACATCTGGGTTTTCCTTGTCATTTAGGGCAGTTTATACATCTAATAAGCGTTACAATAAGTATGGATTACATATACATACATATACTTATACTGAAGACAAGGATTACATATACATACATATACTTATACTGAAGACAAGGATTACATATACATACATATACTTATACTGAAGACAATGATTACATATACATACATATACTTATACTGAAGACAAGGATTACATATACATACATATACTTATACTGAAGACAAGGATTACATATACATACATATACTTATACTGAAGACAAGGATTACATATACATACATATACTTATACTGAAGACAAGGATTACATATACATACGTATACTTATACTATGAAGACAAGGATTACATATACATACATATACTTATACTGAAGACAAGGATTACATATACATACATATACTTATACTGAAGACAAGGATTACATATACATACATATACTTATACTGAAGACAAGGATTACATATACATACATATACTTATACTGAAGACAAGGATTACATATACATACGTATACTTATACTATGAAGACAAGGATTACATATACATACATATACTTATACTGAAGACAAGGATTACATATACATACATATACTTATACTGAAGACAAGGATTACATATACATACATATACTTATACTGAAGACAAGGATTACATATACATACATATACTTATACTGAAGACAAGGATTACATATACATACATATACTTATACTGAAGACAAGGATTACATATACATACATATACTTAGACTATGAAGACAAGGATTACATATACATACATATACTTATACTGAAGACAAGGATTACATATACATACATATACTTATACTGAAGACAAGGAGTACATATACATACATATACTTATACTATGAAGACAAGGATTACATATACATACATATACTTATACTGAAGACAAGGATTACATATACATACATATACTTATACTGAAGACAAGGAGTACATATACATACATATACTTATACTATGAAGACAAGGATTACATATACATACATATACTTATACTGAAGACAAGGATTACATATACATACGTATACTTATACTATGAAGACAAGGATTACATATACATACATATACTTATACTGAAGACAAGGATTACATATACATACATATACTTGTACTGAAGACAAGGATTACATATACATACATATACTTATACTGAAGACAAGAATTACATATACATACGTATACTTATACTATGAAGACAAGGATTACATATACATACATATACTTATACTGAAGACAAGGATTACATATACATACATATACTTATACTGAAGACAAGGATTACATATACATACATATACTTATACTGAAGACAAGGATTACATATACATACATATACTTAGACTATGAAGACAAGGATTACATATACATACATATACTTATACTGAAGACAAGGATTACATATACATACATATACTTATACTGAAGACAAGGAGTACATATACATACATATACTTATACTATGAAGACAAGGATTACATATACATACATATACTTATACTGAAGACAAGGATTACATATACATACATATACTTATACTGAAGACAAGGATTACATATACATACATATACTTATACTGAAGACAAGGAGTACATATACATACATATACTTATACTATGAAGACAAGGATTACATATACATACATATACTTATACTGAAGACAAGGATTACATATACATACATATACTTATACTGAAGACAAGGATTACATATACATACATATACTTATACTATGAAGACAAGGATACATATACATACATATACTTATACTGAAGACAAGGATTACATATACATACATATACTTATACTGAAGACAAGGATTACATATACATACATATACTTATACTGAAGACAAGGATTACATATACATACATATACTTATACTGAAGACAAGGATTACATATACATACATATACTTATACTGAAGACAAGGATTACATATACATACATATACTTATACTGAAGACAAGAATTACATATACATACGTATACTTATACTATGAAGACAAGGATTACATATACATACATATACTTATACTGAAGACAAGGATTACATATACATACATATACTTGTACTGAAGACAAGGATTACATATACATACATATACTTATACTGAAGACAAGAATTACATATACATACGTATACTTATACTATGAAGACAAGGATTACATATACATACATATACTTATACTGAAGACAAGGATTACATATACATACATATACTTATACTGAAGACAAGGATTACATATACATACATATACTTATACTGAAGACAAGGATTACATATACATACATATACTTATACTGAAGACAAGGATTACATATACATACATATACTTATACTGAAGACAAGGATTACATATACATACATATACTTATACTGAAGACAGGGATTACAACGTCTAGCCTAGCTAGCTGACCGCTAGCTGAAACTTGGGTTTCTAGTTTTAGGATATTTGCATATTACCTGGATACTGTGTTCTCTCGTGTGTAGTGTGAGATACGTGTGGTATGTGATGAGAGTTGTATTTGTCTGTTCGTACCGCTTGTGTTTATTGTTGTAAAAATGTTTATGCTGCCATCTTGGCCAGGTCAAGGGTTAGGGTTAGGGTCTACAAAAAGAGATCTGAATCTCAATGACACTTTCACCTGGTTCAATAGGATATTAATCGCGATTGATTGACACAGAAAACACACAAAAATCACAGCAAAAACAATAAAAGCAAATGCAAGACTACATACAATATTATCCCACCTGTCTCATTAAAAGTATTTTATATATTGTTTGTATGTTGTATGTTCTTGTGTTTGTCTTTTAGAAATACCCCCAGCCTAAAGGCCAGAAGAAGAAGAAGATAGTTAAATATGGGATGGGCGGATTGATCATCTTCTTCCTGATCTGCATCATCTGGTTCCCCCTTCTCTTCATCTCATTGGTCAGATCTGTGGTGGGCGTGGTCAATCATCCCATCGACGTCACGGTGACGGTCAAGCTAGGAGGCTATGAGGTATACTGTCATGACCTGTGTAAACATAAGGACGCTTCTTCTCTCAACCCCAAATCTATAATCAATTCTAGATCATGTTGATATTCTTCTTTTGTGGCTAAACATGAACGCATATTAGTGGTGTGAATAGTGTGCAACATACACACAGACAACAACAATAAAATAATATATATTATTACAATACTATATTAAAGTGCACACATACAGCAAAGTTCATCAGAGTTTATCAAAGTTATGATATCCCAGAACTAAATAGGTATTATACAGGCTTGAATCAACTTAGAAACATTAAGATTCATGGGACTTAGCATTTATAGTGTGTGAGTAACACACCCTATGTGTGAACCCCTGATAGCTGGTCTCTGTCCAGTGTGTACCTGTGTAGTTCTGAGTGTGTACCTGTGTAGTACTGAGTGTGTACCTGTGTAGTTCTGAGTGTGTACCTGTGTAGTTCTGAGTGTGTACCTGTGTAGTTCTGAGTGTGTACCTGTGTAGTACTGAGTGTGTACCTGTGTAGTTCTGAGTGTGTACCTGTGTAGTTCTGAGTGTGTAGTACTGAGTGTGTACCTGTGTAGTTCTGAGTGTGTACCTGTGTAGTTCTGAGTGTGTACCTGTGTAGTTCTGAGTGTGTACCTGTGTAGTACTGAGTGTGTACCTGTGTAGTTCTGAGTGTGTACCTGTGTAGTTCTGAGTGTGTAGTACTGAGTGTGTACCTGTGTAGTTCTGAGTGTGTACCTGTGTAGTTCTGAGTGTGTAGCTGTGTAGTTCTGAGTGTGTACCTGTGTAGTACTGAGTGTGTACCTGTGTAGTTCTGAGTGTGTACCTGTGTAGTTCTGAGTGTGTACCTGTGTAGTACTGAGTGTGTACCTGTGTAGTTCTGAGTGTGTACCTGTGTAGTTCTGAGTGTGTACCTGTGTAGTTCTGAGTGTGTACCTGTGTAGTTCTGAGTGTGTATCTTGTGTTTCAGCCGCTGTTCACCATGAGTGCCCAGCAGCAGTCCATCCAGCCCTTTTCTGAGGCAGACTTTGACCAACTGACCTCCCTGTTTGGAGACAGCGCTGTACGTATCACCGCCTGTTGCTCTCCCTGTTTGGAGACAGCGCTGTACGTATCACCGCCTGTTGCTCTCCCTGTTTGGAGACAGCGCTGTACGTATCACCGCCTGTTGCTCTCCCTGTTTGGAGACAGCGCTGTACGTATCACCGCCTGCTGCTCTCCATTCTACTCATGCTAGGATCCTTTGGGAAGGAACCTTTCTTCTGGCAGTTAACATTTAACAAAGATTTAACTTAACTTATCTCAGAATCTCCATATATGGTATAAATGGCGGCAGTATAGCTCAGGAGGTAGAGCGGTCGCCTCACAACTGAAAGGTCGCTGGTTCGATCCCCCGGCTCGTCCTAGCAAAAATTGTCGAGGTGTCCTTGAGCAAGACGTGCTGGCTGTCTCCTTGCATGGCTGACTGGTTGGTGTATGAATGGGTGATGTGAGGACTTTACATGACTTGTAAAGCGCTTTGGATAAAAGCGCTATTAAAAAAATTAAAAAAATGGTGTGTCCTCTTCTAGGTAGCCATGCAGTTCATAACGTTCTACAGCTATGAGGACGTGGTGACGGCCCGGATGGAAGGCAGCTCGGGCTCTGTGTGGAGGATCAGTCCTCCCAGCAGACAGGAGGTCATCAAGGAGCTCCTCACCAGTCCTGTGGACCTCACACTGAGATTAGCATGGGACTTTCAGAGGTAGAAAACAGGACATTAAGTGTTATTATGATATTGGAACGTTCTATGTGCTTCAGAAGTTTGGATCTCTTAATCAGATACATTCAGATGAGTAGATATTTGAGCTGTATCTTTAGGGAAATTGTAAAACCTTTTCTTATTGCCATAATTCCCTCGAAGTAGAGATTGTAAATGTTCTACCAAACACAAGGTTTAGCGTCAGGGTGGTGTGAGTGAGAAGAAGGCATCAATACGATGATGACCAAAACATGAAAGTGTGTACATCAACAAACAATCCAAAAAGTATAAATGAATTATTCATCCTAAATGTGTGACTTTAAACCACAACATGTGTTGATGAAGTGATGTCCTACTTGTCTCCGTGTGTCTCGCTCCCCACAGAGACTTGGGTAAAGGTGGGACGGTGGAACATACCTTCGACAAACACTCCATCCACCTGGAACCAGGAAACCCCGTCAGAGCCCACCTGGCCTCACTGCTGCTGGGCAACCGCACTGAGCCAGTGTAGGTCATGCTGTGTGTGTATGTATGTGCATGTATGTGTATGTATGTGTATGTATGTGTATGTATGTGTATGTATGTGTATGTATGTGTATGTATGTATGTGTGTGTATATGCATGTGTATGTATGTGTATGTATGTGCATGTATGTGTATGTATGAGTATGCATGTGTATGTGTATGTGTGTGTATGTATGTGTACGTATGTGTATGTATGTGCATGTATGTGTATGTATGTGTATGTATGTGTATGTGTATGTGTATGTATGTGTATGTATGTGCATGTATGTGTATGTATATGTATGTGTATGTATGTGTACGTATGTGTACGTATGTGCATGTATGTGTATGTATGTGTATGTATGTGTGTGTATGTGTGTGTATGTGTATGTATGTGTATGTATGTGTATGTATGTGCATGTATGTGTATGTATGTGTATGTATGTGTATGTGTGTGTATGTGTATGTATGTGCATGTATGTGTATGTATGTATGTGTATGTATGTGTATGTATGTATGTGTATGTATGTGTATGTATGTGTATGTATGTGCATGTATGTGTATGTATGTGCATGTATGTATGTGCATGTATGTGCATGTATGTATGTGCATGTATGTGTATGTATGTGCATGTATGTGCATGTATGTGTATGTATGTGTATGTATGTGCATGTATGTGTATGTATGTGCATGTATGTGTATGTATGTGCATGTATGTGCATGTATGTGTATGTATGTGCATGTATGTGTATGTATGTGTATGTATGTGCATGTATGTGCATGTATGTGTATGTATGTGTATGTATGTGTATGTATGTGTATGCCAACATGTGGATATCAAATGCTCAAAGAGCAACACTTGAGCCAATCATTGTTTCAATCTCTCCCTGATTGGTTATCCATAATTGGATTTGCATATTCCAGTGTTGCAGTGTTTGGTCTTACCTGTTACCTTCCATGGTCTTACCTGTTACCTTCCATGGTCTTACCTGTTACCTTCCATGGTCTTACCTGTTACCTTCCATGGTCTTACCTGTTACCTTCCATGGTCTTACCTGTTACCTTCCATGGTCTTACCTGTTACCTTCCATGGTCTTACCTGTTACCTTCCATGGTCTTACCTGTTATCTTCCATGGTCTTACCTGTTACCTTCCATGGTCTTACCTGTTACCTTCCATTTCCACAGGCGAGTTCCTCACATGTTCCCCAACTACATTCGGGCCCCCAATGGAGCGGAGGCCAAGCCGGTCAGCCAGCTGTATGAAGGTCAGATACGTTTTATAGCAGCAGAATAATGTAAAACTATAATAATAATGTCTGAACCTGTAAGTAACTTTGGATGGAAATGTACTTAACCCCAGATTAGTGAACCTCTAGGGGACCTGTCAGTCCTACCTGTCAGTAATTCATGTGCATCTCATTGACTTGGGATCGTGAACGATCCTTCATCTGCTGCAGCGCTGTTTAGTAAGTTGATTATTGATTGATTGTTGCTTTCTTCCAGGGAATGAGGATGGGTACCAGAACGTGACGCTGACCCTGATGAGCGACAGGTCGCTGAAGGGGAGCGGACACCAGGAGTGGTGGAACATGGCCATTGACGGCTGTGAGCCTTCCTCAGGGAGCTGCCGCGTCCTGCCCATCATCATCTTCAATGACAAAGTCAGTCCGCCAAGCTTGGGTTTCCTGGCTGGATACGGGTAAGAACGTGTCATCAAATATACATACTTAACCACAATTGAGTTACAGTACTGTCATAGTATAGTGTTATGTTGTAAAGTAAAAGTATTGTATATAGTGTTAAATTGTAGGAAAATCATACTGCGGGTGGGAATTGGGAGAAAGCATTCCATTACATCTTATATACATCTTCAATCTTCAATCTCAATGACATGTATTTAGGAATTATACGTTTTTAGTTTTTTTGTATTTTGTTTTTTAATATATAGCGCTTTTCAAAATACACAAAGAAGCTTTACTAAAAAGAGAGATAATGTCCAGCTAGTGTCTATATGATGGATTGTAATCCCTCCTCAGGATCATGGGTCTGTATGTTTCCGTGGTCCTCGTGATCGGGAAGTTTGTCCGCGGGTTCTTCAGTGAGATCTCCCATTCCATCATGTTTGAGGAACTTCCCTGTGTGGACCGCATCCTGAAGCTGTGCACCGACATATTCCTGGTGAGTTACTACTACACCACTAACAAGACACTACTACTACTGCTCCTACTACACACGTGTGTGCATGCAACCCTCATGGCTTCTGCTAAACTGGGAGATACCCTGAAGGCCCCATAAAGGTCAACCCTAACCCTAAATCTGCAGTGAGACTTTTCAATGGTATTTATTCACAGGTTCGTGAGACTGGAGAACTGGAGCTAGAGGAGGAGCTGTACTCCAAGCTCATCTTCCTGTACCGCTCCCCTGAGACCATGATCAAATGGACCAGGGCCATGCAGATCAGAGGCCCACACACACACTGACCATCATCCATAGAAACAATCAGCAAATATTGGAATTAATAACAAAAACAAAAATGCATAAAAAGAGGACATTTTCATTATAGCCAAGGTGCCTTTTTGGAACCTATCATTGGACTTTTGTGGTGTACATTCAAATGAATAAAGGACAGCATAAAGAAATGCATGGGAGACTAGTTGTGTCTACACAACATTTCAAGATAAGAAGAGTTACTTTGTCATTGAAAAAATTGCTAATAATGTTAATATTGTATGGTTGATAAAGTCCTCTGAATGGAGGTGAATTGAAAACAATGCAAATAAATGAAATAAAAAAGTTTTGTACAGTCATCTTGGTCTCGGTGGTTATATGGTGTTCTAGCTGGGGACTTTTTAAGTCCTGTTCTTAGTTCCTCGCCCACAATAGTTAGTGTTAATTAGTTTTTAGGGTTTGAAAGTCTAATAATTGAAAAATTATTGAAGTCATTGTATAGATGTTTGCATAGTGAGGTAGTGTGTCAAGTTTGAATCATTATTTGTAGTTGTCACAGTCTGCATTCCTGTCTCCTCGCACTCCTACACACTACCGGATAGCCACGCCCCCTAACCACATTCCTGTCTCCTCCCACTACACACTACCGGATAGCCACGCCCCCTAACCACATTCCTGTCTCCTCCCACTACACACTACCGGATAGCCACGCCCCCTAACCACATTCCTGTCTCCTCCCACTACACACTACCGGATAGCCACGCCCCCTAACCACATTCCTGTCTCCTCCCACTACACACTACCGGATAGCCACGCCCCCTAACCACATTCCTGTCTCCTCCCACTACACACTACCGGATAGCCACGGTTACTTGAGGAGCGGCTTGATTCTGGCAGTCTTGAAGGCTGCCGGAAACAGGCCTGCATCAAGGGAGGTGTTAATTAGGGAGGTAAGGAAGGGAAGGATATCGCCCGAGATGTCCTGGAGAAGAGAGGAAGGGATTGGGTCGAGGGGGCAGGTGGTGGGGTGGTTAGATGTCACCAGTTTGTTAACTTCATCAGGGGAGAGGGGGTTGAAGCAGGTAAGGTTAGCGGGGGTGGGAGAAGAGGGAGGGAGGAAAGCGGTGGGGGTGAAGGAGGAGGTAATGTCGTTCACCTTCTTCGTAAAGAAGGTGACAAAGTCATCAGCTGAGAGGGAGGAGGGAGGGGGAGGGGAGGGGGGGTTGAGGAGGGAAGAGAACATGGAGAAATGTTTCCTGGGGTTAGAGGCAGAAGAGTTGATTTTTGTACGGTAGAAGGCAGATTTAGCAGCCGATACCGTGGAGGTGAAGCCAGCGAGGAGACGGAGGTAGTGAGCGAGGTCATCAGAAGAGTCCGATTTCCTCCATTTTCTCTCAGCCGCCCGTAGCTCTGCTCTACGAGCCCGCAGAGGTTGGGACAGCCAAGGAGGTGGAGGAGAGGCTCGTGCTGGTCTGGAGGTGAGAGGACAGAGAGAGTCGAAGGAGGAGGAGAGAGAGGAAGTCAGAGTGGAGGAGGCTTCCTCTACCGACAAGAGAGAGAATTGTTGGGGGGATGGTAGTGAGGAGAGGACAGATGCGGAGAGAGAAGAGGGAGAGAGAGTTTTCAGGTTACTACGGAAGGTAACAATGTGGGGAGTAGTGGGTAGGGAGGTGGGGGATTTGAGAGGGAGAGAGAAAGCAACAAAATGGTGATCAGAGACAGGGAGGGGTGTGACAGAGATCTCCGAGGTGGTACAGGATCTTGTGAAGACAAGATCCAGTTGGTTCCCAGCCCTGTGGGTAGGGGGAGAAGGAGTGAGTGTTAGACCGAATGTGGCAAAAAAGTTAATGAATACTCTCCTACTTCTTACTCCATACTCCATACTCCCTACCCCCTACTCCCTACTACCTACTCCCTACTTCTTACTCCATACTCCCTACTCCTACTCCCTACTTCCTACTCCCTACTCCATACTCCCTACTCCTACTCCCTACTTCCTACTCCCTACTCCATACTCCAGGTAGCAGTGGGGATTACTAGTGTTCTAGTTAACTAGGTAGCTGTGGGGGTTACTAGTGTTCTAGTTAACTAGGTAGCAGTGTGGATGACTAGTGTTCTAGTTAACTAGGTAGCAGTGGGGATTACTAGTGTTCTAGTTAACTAGGTAGCAGTGGGGATTACTAGTGTTCTAGTTAACTAGGTAGCAGTGGGGACTACTAGTGTTCTAGTTAACTGGGTAGCAGTGGGGATTACTAGTGTTCTAGTTAACTAGGTAGCAGTGTGGATGACTAGTGTTCTAGTTAACTAGGTAGCAGTGGGGATTACTAGTGTTCTAGTTAACTAGGTAGCAGTGTGGATGACTAGTGTTCTAGTTAACTAGGTAGCAGTGGGGATTACTAGTGTTCTAGTTAACTAGGTAGCAGTGTGGATGACTAGTGTTCTAGTTAACTAGGTAGTAGTGGGGATGACTAGTGTTCTAGTTAACTAGGTAGCAGTGGGGATTACTAGTGTTCTAGTTAACTAGGTAGCAGTGGGGATTACTAGTGTTCTAGTTAACTAGGTAGCAGTGGGGGTTACTAGTGTTCTAGTTAACTAGGTAGCAGTGGGGATTACTAGTGTTCTAGTTAACTAGGTAGCAGTGGGGGTTACTAGTGTTCTAGTTAACTAGGTAGCAGTGGGGGTTACTAGTGTTCTAGTTAACTAGGTAGCAGTGGGGATTACTAGTGTTCTAGTTAACTAGGTAGCAGTGGGGATTACTAGTGTTCTAGTTAACTAGGTAGCAGTGGGGATTACTAGTGTTCTAGTTAACTAGGTAGCAGTGGGGATTACTAGTGTTCTAGTTAACTAGGTAGCAGTGGGGGTTACTAGTGTTCTAGTTAACTAGGTAGCAGTGGGGATTACTAGTGTTCTAGTTAACTAGGTAGCAGTGGGGATTACTAGTGTTCTAGTTAACTAGGTAGCAGTGGGGATTACTAGTGTTCTAGTTAACTAGGTAGCAGTGGGGATTACTAGTGTTCTAGTTAACTAGGTAGCAGTGTGGATTACTAGTGTTCTAGTCAACCAGGTAGGGGGGCTGTGCGATCAGCGGCGAGCGTTGTCAATGTTTTGACTGTTCTGAATTTCTGAAACTGAATTAGCTTTACTGTTCACATGTGTGGTGCAGTCACAGTCACATGTAAGTAAACATTACGTTTGAATGATTTAGTGAGCTGGTGTTATTTTTGTTCAAACCACCATGTTGGCTATTCAGCACCAGGCGTTGTCTACCTCCTTATTGATTCACTATGAAGGTTCAGCGTCAGTGCACCCCGCTGCCTGATTGGGCCGGTGTATATGTGCGACTGTCGGTCCGATATTGTAAAAAATATAATAATAATAATAAAAATAATATTTTTTTTTTATTCTCAAAATAATCTTCCGGGCCAAATATTATTGCTGGCGGGCCACCATTGGCCCGCGGGCCGCCTGTTGCCCACCCATCTACCGGCGGTGGGAAACCAGCTACTGAGCTACTGGAAATTAAATAGTGACAGCATGAAATACAAAGGAGTGAGGGAGCGGGACTGGGGAGGATTTCCAGTGGCAGGAAATCTGCAGACAAGAACCACGCCTGGTCTTTTCATTGGCCATTTGCAACAATTACAATGGAATGCTTACTCCCCATTCCCTCATGCAGTATGAAATTCTAAAACACAATACTATATAAATACTGTACACAATAAATGAACAATAAAAATAACAATAAAGTGACTGATGGATGATGTGTTGAATTGTGTATAAAGCATATAAAAGCATTGTCAAGTGCCAGTAGTGCAGCAGCATCATAAATACAGTGCAGAACAGTGCAGTAACTGTGATGAGTCCAGAAAGTCCAGCAAAGTATGATAGTGTGATGTAATATCCGTCTGCTTGCCCCCTCACTTAGGGGCTCGTGTGGCCGATCTACGCGGTCACGGCTCTTCTCCGTCCTGTGGCCCCAATGTGGTGGAACAAACTCCCCACGGAGGTGTTATGACAGTATAATGTTAATGACATGTTATGATAGTGTAATGTTAATGACATGTTATGATAGTGTAATGTTAATGACATGTTATGATAGTGTAATGTTAATGACATGTTATGATGGTGTAATGTTAATGACATGTTATGATAGTGTAATGTTAATGACATGTTATGATAGTGTAATGTTAATGACATGTTATGATAGTGTAATGTTAATGACATGTTATGATAGTGTAATGTTAATGACATGTTATGATAGTGTAATGTTAATGACATGTTATGATAGTGTAATGTTAATGACATGTTATGATAGAGTAATGTTAATGACATGTTATGACAGTGTAATGTTAATGACATGTTATAATAGAGTAATGTTAATGACATGTTATGATAGTGTAATGTTAATGACATGTTATGATAGTGTAATGTTAATGACATGTTATGACAGTGTAATGTTAATGACATGTTTTGATAGTGTAATGTTAATGACATGTTATGATAGTGTAATGTTAATGACATGTTATGATAGTGTAATGTTAATGACATGTTATGATAGGGTAATGTTAAAGACATGTTATGATAGGGTAATGTTAATGTTAATGTTATGACAGTATAATGTTAATGACATGTTATGATAGTGTAATGTTAATGACATGTTATGATAGTGTAATGTTAATGACATGTTATGATAGTGTAATGTTAATGACATGTTATGATAGTGTAATGTTAATGACATGTTATGACAGTGTAATGTTAATGACATGTTATGATAGTGTAATGTTAATGACATGTTATGATAGAGTAATGTTAATGACATGTTATGATAGTGTAATGTTAATGACATGTTATGATAGTGTAATGTTAATGACATGTTATGATAGTGGCAGCACTCCTAGCAGTTCAGTAGGTCACTGCCTGTGGATAACAACTCTCCTTAAACCTGATAGTCCTTGTATGGATGCTGAGGAACAAGCGACCAGGCGGTAGGGGGGAGAAGAGATGGAGCCCAGGGTGGTTGTGGTCCTTAGTGATGGAGATGGGGGAGAAGAGATGGAGCCCAGGATGGTTGTGGTCCTTAGTGATGGAGATGGGGGAGAAGAGATGGAGCCCAGGGTGGTTGAGGTCCTTAGTGATGGAGATGGGGGAGAAGAGATGGAGCCCAGGATGGTTGTGGTCCTTAGTGATGGAGATGGGGGAGAAGAGATGGAGCCCAGGGTGGTTGAGGTCCTTAGTGATGGAGATGGGGGAGAAGAGATGGAGCCCAGGGTGGTTGAGGTCCTTAGTGATGGAGATGGGGGAGAAGAGATGGAGCCCAGGGTGGTTGAGGTCCTTAGTGATGGAGATGGCCTTCTTCCCACATCTGGTCCTAAAGATCTCCTCAATGCATGGAAGTGAACACCCCATGATCTTCTCTGCCGTCCTCACGACCCTCTGGATGGTGTTCTTGTCCTGTGCAGTGGTGTTGGACTAGGGTTAGGGTTAAGGTTAGGTTAACTATATGTAATAATAATAATAACAATAATAAGAATATAATTATAATTAAAGCTATTGACAGCTTCAGTAGGTATTCACCACACACACCACCAACCACACACACACCACCCACACACACTATCAACCCCACACACCACCAACCACACACACAAAGACCATCAACCACACACACACCACACACACTATCAACCACACACACTATCAACCACACACACCACCACCCACACACACACACCACCAACCACACACACACACCACCAACCACACACACAAAGACCATCAACCACACACACACACACACCACCAAACACACACACACACACCACCAAACACACACACACACACCACCAACCACACACACACACACACACCACCAACCACACACACACACACCACCAACCACACACACACACACCACCAACCACACACACACCACCAACCACACACACAAAGACCATCAACCACACACACACACACCACCAAACACACACACACACCACCAAACACACACACACCACCAACCACACACACACACACACACCACACACACACACACCACCAACCACACACCACCAACCACTCACACCACCAACCACACACACACACACCAACCACACACACACACACACCAACCACACACCACCACCCACACACCCACACACCACCACCCACACACACTATCAACCACACATTACATTGTTGGTTCAATCCCTTTTGGTTCTTAGGTGAGACATCCATCAGGTTTGGTCATTGGGTCTGTTGTTATGAGGGTCTGTTGTTATGAGGGTCTGTTGTTATGAGGTACAGAGTATCTGTGAATACCTTTAGTTTTGTATGAATTATTAGTGAATACCTATTTTTCTTCTTTTTGCGCTGGATATTATTAGAACTTTTATTTTTCAATGCCCATATCAGCCTCTGACTGGTAAAAGATCACGTACATATCCTGCTGAAGCAGGTCTCCAACATGTTGGTCCCTCTTTGCACATAGGGGGCGCTATAACTCATTATTTGACACGCTCCCTTTGACCTCTTGGCCCCATCCGGTCCGTGTAGCCGTACAGAGAAACAGTGACAGAATGAGGTTTGAATGAGGGAGGGCGGAGGTGTAGGGTGTAGTTGGTACAGGTGGTGCAGCAGCTCTTCACTTGCTCATGGATAGCTGCAGGTCATTCATATTTAGCTCAGAACACTCAGTCACTCACAGACAGCAAGAAATAACATTATACATGTTTCATGACCCATGTGTTGACCAATGAATGATAATTCTAGCAAAAGGGAGACATTTTCCAAACCTTTTCTTGACTTTTTATAAATGTTTTTATATTATAAAATGTTTGTATAATATAGAGGTCCTAATATTGTGACAATGATAATCAGATTTCACTCGTATGTCTTGTACTAGACACGGTTCATTGATCAAATTCCTCAAGAGCTTTCATTAACACAAACATTCATGACTCCAGTATGCCTTGCTCAAAGACACATGGACCACACGGTGTGTAGTGTGTGTGTGTAGCAGCATCCCCATGGCGACGGCAGGATGCATTTGCCAATCATTGATGGAATCATTTCCAGGTCCACTCCCACACAATGGCTTTCTGTCCGTTGAAATGCCGATGTTTGGTACTTCCTCTGGTCGAAGCGGTACGGTGTGTCACTATCTCGTACACTAACTGTCAATAAAAAAAGAGAAGAAAAAACTGTAAAAAACTGTATCACAACTACCTCCCTCTCTATAGTTGACATGTTTATTAATAAGATACCTGGTTACTGTACCTGCAATATAGATTTAAATCTCAACTTTTGATAGAACTGATAGAACTGCATATCCCTGCTCCTGTTTATACATTTATATATGCTCACTTGTATATACATTTACATCTATATATATTTATCATGCTTTCACTAACTGCATACCCCTGATCACTACCTGTTAAATACTCACTCACCTGTGTATATATATATTAGTATGCTCATATCCCATTTAATACCTAGTAGACTGTCTTTTAACCTAAAAAAAAATGTTTTAGGTTAAAAGATTAAATGAGTATAATTTAAACAGTAAATGATATATCACCTGCACTTTACTGCACCATGTACACTCTGGTTAGATGCTACATTATTTTCTCTGTACTGTACTGTACTTGTGCTGTTGTGCAATGACAATACATTTGAATGTAATCTAATCTAAAATCTAATCTAATTTGCATGTTGTAGTTCTTCCTGGTTTGACTGGTAAATATGATGCCTCTTCAGACCTCGATACACACAGCCATATTCATATTCATATTCATCTCATTCTGCACACAAGGGACTCCATTTTTTCCCTTTGTTGTGTATCTGGAGCAAGACATTCTATTCTATTGTATTCTATTCTATTCTATTCTATTCTATTTGAATGCGTGCCAAAGTTCCTACATAGAGAGAGGCGGGCCTTTGGGGTGACTGTCAAGGCAGGCTGATAGCATCAGTCTTGGGTTCCACACACACCCACCCACACACACACACACACACACACACACACCCACACCCACACCCACACCCACACCCCCACACACACACACACACACACACACACACACACACACACACACACACACACACACACACACACACACACACACACAGGGTCACACGTTTGCTGGGTGCTATACAAAAAGAGGATGAGAAAAGGGGGAGGGGGGAGATTGAGAAAGTATATTCCAGGAACAGAAGCGTAAAGAGTAAAGTAGAGACGTACATATTTGCTGCGCTGCACTCAGGACCTCTCAGAGCCCTCCGGCTCACCTGGCTTCAGACTCACACTTTGGGCTTTCTTTAGACTCTCCATGCCTTCCTACACAGTGACTGTGGCCACAGGCAGCCAGTGGTTCGCAGGGACGGACGACTACATCTACGTCACACTGGTGGGCACTGGGCAGTGCAGTGAGAGGACCTTGCTGGACAAGCCTCTGTACAACGACTTCGAGAGGGGAGCGGTGAGTGTGTGGAGAGGTGGCGTGCATGTGTGGATGTATATATATATATGTCCAAAAAAGATTTTTCTATGAATATACATATACATGTGTGTGTGTGTGTGTGTGTGTGTGTGTGTGTGTGTGTGTGTGTGTGTGTGTGTGTGTGTGTGTGTGTGTGTGTGTGTGTGTGTGTGTGTGTGTGTGTGTGTGTGTGTGTGTGTGTGTGTGTGTGATAACGACCTGTTTGCTTTTGTATGATAAAAAATGTGTGAAATGTGAACGAATGAGGAACAAGAAGTGAAGCTTCCACAAAAAGTGAAAATGCACAAGTGAATTGCAAACCTTTATTTTACAACACGATGATCAGGCAATACCCTTTAGTATTTAGTAATAGTGGCAGCTACAGGTAATATTAGTGAGATGTGGTTTGCTAGGAAAAAACATTAGTAATCAATCATCCTAATGTCTTCAACAACAAACAGTTTTAGATTTTAAATGAGTGCCTGTAGTAAAATATTAATCCACGCGAAGTTCACACTTTCATCATATGGATTAATATCATTGCAGCATGGAACCCTGGAGGTGATTCCTTAAAGAACTGATCAGAATATACTAGACTGTTGCCATAGCGACCAGAGTAACCCACCAAAGTCATTTTCTTCACACAAACAATTGAAGAGTATGTTTTTGACCTGCTGACTAGAGTCCTCTTTCTGCAGGTGGATTCATACGACGTGTGCGTGGGTGAGGACCTGGGGGACATCGTGCTGGTGAAGATTGAGAAGAATAAGTACTGGGTTCAGGACGACTGGTACTGCCGGTACATCACGGTCAAGACCCCGGCCGGTCAGCACCTGCAGTTCCCCTGCTTCCGCTGGCTGGTGGACGACAAGGAGATGGTGCTCAGAGATGGACGAGGTACTCAGACCTGTTGACCTGTTGACCTGTTGACCTGTTGACCTGTTGACCTGTTGACCTGTGAGTGGTCCCCCCCACCTGGCCAACACTTACTACACATTTACATTTTGTTCTTTTCCCAGATGCTTTCACCTCTAAAGTTGAGAGCAACTCAATCAAAACATATTATATTCCATATTACATCTAAATGATCAAGTAGCTTAGTGTAGTAACCATAGTGGTAGTGCAAACCGCTACAGTAAATACAATTCCCATGAATAAATTACATTTCTAAATTCACAGTACAGCTCAACAAAGTAAACAACACAAACCCTCCTCCGTTGGTCAAGGACTTAAATAAAGAGATATAAGGTCACCTTTGACCATGTTGTGTCCGCTTGGCGCTGTCAGCACGCTTACCACAGGACGACAAGACCATGGTCGCCAAGCAGCACAGGAAGAAAGAGCTGGACTCCAGACGCAAGATGTACAAGTAAGATCCAGTTGTCTTCACACTGAGCCATTTGTCAAACTGCCTGGTAGACGGACTAGATTGACTTTTATCTTTTTATCCTCGCTGAACTTTTCAGATGGCAGGAGTGGCAACCGGGTTTCCCCATGAGCATTGATGCAAGCAAGCACAAGGATTTGCCACGGGACATCCAGTTTGACAGCGAGAAGGGAGTGGACTTTGTTCTGAACTACAGCAAGGCGTAGGTGCTCCCTCTAACACTCCGTTAACACACAGATAACCATGAACACATGCTGGGCTGAGGTACAGCGGGTCGTCTGGCAACCGGAAGGTTGCTGGTTCGATTCCCTGGCTCCTCCTCCTAGCCAAGTGTGGTGGTGTCCCTGAGTAAGACACCCTAACCCTTACTGCTCCTGGTGTGCTGGCTGTCTCCTTGCATGGCTGAGCGCCATGAGCGTATGAATGGGTGAATGTGGGTCAATAATTGTAAATCACCAAAAAATTAACAAAAATGGTCCTTGACGGTTGTAGCGAGGTAGGCATGCAGGTAGAGGAACAATGCATTGTTGTTTGGTTGGGACAGGTTTGTGGTGTGATGTTATCCTATTTCATGATGTGATACTATCTGATCCTGATCCTTGGAGAGTTGTTTGGAGCTCAGCTTGTACAACTATTTGCAGTCGTTTCTTTCCAGTGTGCATTCAGGACTCTAGCAAGCTTATGAGCATTTTGAAGTTGTTCTTGAGCTTTTTTCTCACACATCCTTACTCCAAGGTTGGGAAAGATGAGGCAGTTTGCCGATGGTAACGTTCTCCTCTTCTCTCCAGCATCGAGAACCTGTGTGTGAACCAGTTCATGCACATGTTCCAGTCCTCCTGGAACGACTTCAATGACTATGAGAGGATCTTCGTGAGGATCAAGAACACCATCTCAGGTTGGGTGCTAGGTTACTACTAGACTTCTACTATACTACTACTTCTAGACTACTACTACTATACTACTACTAGACTTCTACTATACGACTACTACTAGACTACTACTACTATACTACTACTATACTACTACTACTAGACTACTACTATACTACTACTACTACTAGACTTCTACTAGACTACTACTACTAGACTACTACTACTACTACTAGACTTCTACTATACTACTACTACTAGACTACTACTACTATACTACTACTACTACTAGACTTCTACTATACTACTACTACTGGACTACTACTACTATACTACTACTACTACTAGACTTCTACTATACTACTACTAGACTACTACTACTATACTACTACTACTACTACTACTACTACTACTACTAGACTTCTACTATACTACTACTACTACTACTACTAGACTACTACTACTATACTACTACTACTACTACTACTACTAGACTTCTACTATACTACTACTACTAGACAACTACTACTACTACTACTAGACTACTACTATACTACTACTACTATACTACTACTACTAGACTTCTACTATACTACTACTACTAGACTACTACTACTATACTACTACTACTACTACTACTAGACTTCTACTATACTACTACTACTCGACTACTACTACTATACTACTACTACTACTACTACTAGACTTCTACTATACTACTACTACTAGACTACTACTACTACTACTACTAGACTTCTACTATACTACTACTAGACTAAACTACTATACTACTACTACTATACTACTACTACTACTAGACTTCTACTATACTACTACTACTAGACTACTACTACTACTATACTACTACTACTACTACTAGACTTCTACTATACTACTACTACTAGACTACTACTACTACTACTAGACTACTACTACTAGACTACTACCACTATACTACTTTTACTACTGCTACTAGACTTCTACTATACTACTACTACTATACTACTACTACTAGACTACTACTACTATACTACTACTACTAGACTTCTACTATACTACTACTACTACTACTATACTACTACCAATACTACTAGACTACTACTATACTACTACTAATTATACTAATACTACTACTACCACTACTACTACTACTAGACTCCTACTATACTACTACTACTACTACTAATACTAATATTACTACTACTACTACTAGACTACTACTAATACTACTATACTACTACTAATATTACTACTACTACTACTACTATACTACTACTACTACTACTACTACTACTACTACTATACTAATACTACAACTACTAATACTAGACTACTACTATACTACTACTACTAGACTACTACTATACTACTACTACTAGACTACTACTATACTACTACTACTAGACGACTACTATACTACTACAACTACTACTATACTACTACTACTACAACAACTAATATACTACTACTACCACTACTACTACCACTACCACTACTACTACTACCACTACCACTACTACTACTACTACTACCACTACTACTACTACTACAAGACTACTACTACTAATACTACTACTACTACTAGACTACTACTACTACTACCAATACTACTACTACTACAAGACTACTACTACTAATACTACTACTACTACTAGACTACTACTACTATACTACTACTATACTACTACTACTAGACTACTACTATACTACTACTACTACTAGACTTCTACTAGACTACTACTACTAGACTACTACTACTACTACTAGACTTCTACTATACTACTACTACTAGACTACTACTACTATACTACTACTACTACTAGACTTCTACTATACTACTACTACTGGACTACTACTACTATACTACTACTACTACTAGACTTCTACTATACTACTACTAGACTACTACTACTATACTACTACTACTACTACTACTACTACTACTAGACTTCTACTATACTACTACTACTACTACTACTAGACTACTACTACTATACTACTACTACTACTACTACTAGACTTCTACTATACTACTACTACTAGACAACTACTACTACTACTACTAGACTACTACTATACTACTACTACTATACTACTACTACTAGACTTCTACTATACTACTACTACTAGACTACTACTACTATACTACTACTACTACTACTACTAGACTTCTACTATACTACTACTACTCGACTACTACTACTATACTACTACTACTACTACTAGACTTCTACTATACTACTACTACTAGACTACTACTACTACTACTACTAGACTTCTACTATACTACTACTAGACTACTACTACTATACTACTACTACTATACTACTACTACTACTAGACTTCTACTATACTACTACTACTAGACTACTACTACTACTATACTACTACTACTACTACTACTAGACTTCTACTATACTACTACTACTAGACTACTACTACTACTACTACTAGACTACTACTACTAGACTACTACCACTATACTACTTTTACTACTGCTACTAGACTTCTACTATACTACTACTACTATACTACTACTACTAGACTACTACTACTATACTACTACTACTAGACTTCTACTATACTACTACTACTACTACTATACTACTACCAATACTACTAGACTACTACTATACTACTACTAATTATACTAATACTACTACTACCACTACTACTACTACTAGACTCCTACTATACTACTACTACTACTACTAATACTAATATTACTACTACTACTACTACTACTAGACTACTACTAATACTACTATACTACTACTAATATTACTACTACTACTACTACTATACTACTACTACTACTACTACTACTACTATACTAATACTACAACTACTAATACTAGACTACTACTATACTACTACTACTAGACTACTACTATACTACTACTACTAGACTACTACTATACTACTACTACTAGACGACTACTATACTACTACAACTACTACTATACTACTACTACTACAACTACTAATATACTACTACTACCACTACTACTACCACTACCACTACTACTACTACCACTACCACTACTACTACTACTACTACTACCACTACTACTACTACTACAAGACTACTACTACTAATACTACTACTACTACTAGACTACTACTACTACTACCAATACTACTACTACTAGACTACTACTACTACTACCAATACTACTACTATACTACTACTAGACGACTACTATACTACTACAACTACTACTATACTGCTACTACTATACTACTACTACTACTACTACTACTACAATACTACTACTACTCAGGCCATCAGGCTGCTGTCTACTACTAATACTACTACTACTACTACTAGACTACTACTATACTACTACTACTACCACTACCACTACCACTGCTACTACTATACTACTACTACTACTAATACTATTATACTACTACTACTACCACTACTACTATACTACTACTACTACTACTACTACTACTACTACTACTAGACTACTACTATACTACTATTACTCAGGCCATCAGGCTGCTGACTACTACTACTAGACTACTACTATACTACTACTACTACTACTACCACTACCACTACTACTACTATACTTCTACTACTACTAATACTACTATACTACTACTACCACTACTACTACTACTACTACTACTACCAATACTACTACTACTAGACTACAACTTGACTACTACTATACTACTACCAATACTACTACTACTACTAGACTACTACTATACTACTACTACTACTAGACTACTACTATACTACTACTAATACTACTACTACCACTACTAGACTACTACTATACTACTACTACTACTAATACTACTATACTACTACTAATATTACTACTACTACTACTACTAGACTACTACTACTACTACTATAATACTACTACTACAACGATACTACTACTATACTACTACTACAACTACTAATACTACTACTACTAGACTACTACTATACTACTACAACTACTACTATACTACTACTACAACTACTAATATACTACTACTACAACTACTACTACCACTACTAGACTACTACTATACTACTACTACTAATACTACTAATACTACTACTACTACTACTACTAGACTACTACTACTACTACCAATACTACTACTACTAGACTACTACTACTAGACGCCTACTATACTACTACAACTACTACTATACTACTACTACAACTACTACTATACTACTACTACTACTACTAGACTACTACTACTACTATACTACTACTATACTACTACTACTCAGGCCATCAGGCTGCTGAACAAGGGGGTATAGCATATAACAATGTATATTTTATTACATTGATTTATATATACATATTGCTCTCTTCTGTGCCGATATTTTGCATTTTATAAATTGCATTTTTATTTTCATTTTTTAACTTTATTCTATTTTTATTCTATTTTTATCTATTTTTTATCTATTTTTATCTTATTTTTATAACTGCTGTCTGTCGTCGTGTTTTGCACATAAGATTTTCACATCACTGCTTTATACTGCTATTATTTATTAACTGTGAAGTGACGATAAACTTGACTTGACTTGACTAATACTACTACTACTACTACTACTAGACTACTACTATACTACTACTACTACTACTACTACGACTAGACTACTACTACTACTATACTACTACTAATATTACTACTACTACTACTACTATACTACTATTAATATTACTACTACTACTACAACTAGACTACTACTATACTACTACTACTATACTACTACTACTACTACTACTACAACTATACTACTACTATACTACTACTACAACTACTACCACTACTACTACTACTATGTAATACAAAAAAGCTAAATAACTAGCAAACCTCTATTAGTATTACTACACATCACACTATATATTCCATGTCTCAGAGTATGTCATGCAACACTGGAAGGAGGACTTCATGTTTGGCTACCAGTTCCTGAACGGGTGTAACCCAGTGGTGCTCCAAAAGTGCACCAAACTTCCAGACAAGTTCCCTGTCACCCACGAGATGGTGGCTATCTGCCTGGAGAGAGACCTGACTCTGGAAGAAGAACTAGAGGTAAGGTCCTCTCTGTGCAACAATTGACGATACAGAGACGACACAGAGGAAACATCTTGCAAAGATAACTCTGTAAAATGTGTGTGCATAGTATTTTATTTTTCCAGAGTTTGCCCTCCGCCTTTAAGGGAAATCCTCTCCTGATTGGCTCTTGTGAGCTTAGCCTGTCTGTCTTACCTAATGGTTGTTTGTGGGGGGAAAAGCTTAAATTTGGTCCGTGAGTAAGCACATCTTTTTTTTCTTTTACTTTAGTGTGGTATGGTAATGGTAATTTTCTGCCCACCTCATGGTAAATAATGGTTACAGATGGTTTGTCATACATCAATAGTCATATCACGCCTGTTGCAAAGAATCTTGGCGCCTGGTTAGACAGTGCAATCATGTTTTTATCATCTTACAAATATTTGCACAAATATTTCAGGGTAAAAAAACTAAAGGGGACCAGAGTGGTTAGCAGTCAGGGTCCGAGGCTCTGAAACCATCACTGACTAGAACTTTCCTGATTTTACCTGACTTCCACCTTTCAATCCTATTTTTTCATCACTGATTTGGTTTTCATTCAAAATGTTTCGGACTTTCGGACACTTTGTAACTTTAGTTTTGAAGTGATTCATAAAATATTATTATTATTACTATACTAAGTTGACCTCATCTTATTTTCTCTCCCATATGCCTATATGTGCATAGCTGCACATATAGGGGGCCAAATATATCCATCAACAATTTCTTGCCATTTCTGACCTTTAACCTCATAAAAACAACGCGGACAGCCGTCTGTCCTGGTGTAAGCTGTGGGTGTTCTCCTCAGGCAGGGAACATCTACATCGCGGACTACCAGGTCCTGGATGACATCACCCCCAACTGCACCGACCCGTGTACCCTGCAGTACCTGGCCGCACCCATCTGCCTGCTCTACAGGACAGTCGGGAGCAAGATCATGCCCCTGGCCATCCAGGTACCCTGAGGCCGGGTCGGAGATGAACAAAAACACCACACATTCTACTACTCATCCCTCATCCATAAAGCTTCTATCCAAACGCCAACTTGTGAGGTTGTTTTTTGCCAGTAAGCATGGTTAAGGTTTCGGACTCTTCAGGTAGGGATGTCTTCTGGTAGACCGGTGCCCTTGGGGATTGAACCCAGTAGCTCTCAGCAGCCGAGACATTTTACTCCTAGACCTAGACGGAAAGTCCTGGGCTCAAACCTCAATGTCTGTAGTCTACCTTTACTGGCATCCCTGAGCAAGATACCTTCATCCCTGCACACTCCTGAATGTGAATATGCACCTAAATAAAATCACAATAATTTACTTTGGATAAAAGTGTCTGCTGATTTGAAAATAGTAAAATCCTCTAATTTTCCTCCTCTTCTGTTCTCTTCCTTTTCTTTTCCCTCCCAGCTGAGTCAGGTTCCCGGTGAGGATAGCCCTATCTTCCTGCCCAGTGACAGTGAGTACGACTGGCTGATGGCTAAGACCTGGGTGCGTTCCGCCGACTTCCACATCCACCAGACCATCACACACCTCCTGAAGACCCACCTGGTCAGCGAGGTGTTCGGCATCGCCATGTTCCGACAGCTGCCTGCTGTCCACCCCGTCTACAAGGTAAGGTCTCCATCGCCATCGCTCTGATGGATGGATCCACCAAACGGTTAAGATCTGATGTTTCTTGAGCTTCATTCATTCCATCCAGATGGGAGGAATAGAACAGGGGAGGAATAGCTATAAGAATGAAATAACAGTCGTAGTAAAGTACAAAGAGATGGAGGCTAAAGTAAAATCTACTAGTAAAATATAGTATCATAGTAATAATAGTAAAAAAACGTATATCGTACTAAAATAATGTGCAAAGAACTACAAAACGTGCTACAAATGAACAAATGTGTATACACACAGAATGAGTAGCAGAAATACAATTGAGAGGCTGAATGTAAAGGTGTGAGCGTGTGAAGGGTCCTGGTGACTGAATGCTCCTCTCATGCTCCTCCCTCACAGCTGCTCCTACCTCACATCCGCTACACCATCGCCATCAACACCAAGGCCCGGGAGCAGCTCATCTGCGAGTGCGGCATCTTCGACAAGGTGAGAGAAGGTCAATTGGGCCGCATAAGAAAACGGCATTGTACTCCAATTGGTCCAAAGAGACCTTGCTGTGGACACACATGACCAAAGTCACATGACATAGTTCCTGTGTGTGTGTGTGTGTGTGTGTGTGTGTGTGTGTGTGTGTGTGTGTGTGTGTGGGGGGGGGGGGGGGTGGTCAGCATCAAACTAAATTGGGGGGTATGCCATTTGAATGATTAAAATATTGTAGATACAAATGACATACAAACATGTATGATGTGATAGTGTACCAAAAACAAACAAACCGTTTTGAAATTATGTTTTGGTGTGTAACTGCAGGCTTTGAAATCAGCTGGATTAGCCATAAAGAGTTCTGTAGGTTTAACCTGCATCAGATGGATGAGATTAAAGTTGTTTGCACACTCAACACACTAAACAACATTTAGATTAGACTCTATTGTTCACCATGTAAGCTGGAACTCTTCATCACTTTGTTGAGTCCATAGGGTTTAACCGCTATCCATGATTTGTTTATGGCCTTAGATATATATTTAACGATAGGAAAATCAGTAAATCAGTTTAAAATATGATTTGACACACGTCTTTAGGGGGAAAGCACACCCTTCATTTCTACACTGAATGTCCGGCAGGCAGAATGACGACACTGTCAGGAATTCAGAAATGTATCATATGAGGCTTCATTTCTTTACACACGAGAACTGTCCCAATCCACTACGTTCTCCTGATGTGTTCCTCTACGCCTTGTCTAGGCCAACGGCACGGGCGGAGGAGGACACGTCCAGCTGATCCAGAAGGGGATGAAGTCCCTGACCTTCAGGTCTCTGTGCTTCCCTGACGACATCAAGTCCCGCGGCATGGAAAGCGTGGAGGAGCTGCCCACATACTTCTACAGGGACGACGGGAACAAAGTGTGGGACGCCACAAAGAGGTCCGGAAACCAACCCATTTCTAAACACCAGCACAACGAGAGAGAGAGAGAGAGAGAGAGAGAGAGAGAGAGAGAGAGAGAGAGAGAGAGAGAGAGAGAGAGAGAGAGAGAGAGAGAGAGAGAGAGAGAGAGAGAGAGAGAGAGAGAGAGAGAGAGAGCTGACACACTGTTTAGTGAAGCAAAAGAGAAGTGTTCATGAGAGAGTATCTTGATTCGGTCTCTGGTTTTGCAGTTTTGTGTCCGATGTGGTGAGCATTTACTACGGCAGTGATGAGGTCCTCCAGCAGGACCACGAGGTCCAGGCCTTCATCAAGGACGTGTGTAGCTTCGGCATGCAGGACTTTGACTACTGTGGTGCGTATAAACAGGCAGGGGAAGATGGCCTGTTTGGGCCATTGTATTTAACTGATGAACTCATGAATGCCTTCCTGTATGTCCCCACCACCACCACCACCCCCACTTTTTGCCGTTTTGCAACGCCATCTTTCTACATGGGCCCTTGCTAAACGCTAGCTGTTGGCAGCTTCCTCCTCCAGATCACTGACCAGGTTCTATCTTCTGGTTCCAGAGTTCCCCAAGTCCCTGAAGACGCGGGAGGAGCTGAGCGAGTATCTGACCGTGGTCATCTTCACAGCCTCCTCCCAGCACGCAGCCGTCAACTTTGGACAGGTACCTGAAGGGGACATGACCTTCTCTCCCTTATCTGCATTAGGGATATCCTTATAGAACAATGCCTGCAGTTTGGCGCTCAGCAGCACAGATGCAAAGTCTTAGATATCGCTGACGTCATCCGGCAGACAGAAGTTTATGCGGGGAGCAAACACTTTGCATAAATGATCTACAATGAAAAGATAGACAGCCGGCTATAAAGCGGCAAAGTTCCCCTTAAATGCAACACACACACACAGAAACACACACACACACACACACACTCATGAACACAGACACACACACAGACACGCACACTCAGGAACACAGACACACACACACAGACACACACACAGACACACGCCAACACACACACACACACACATGCTGTCTGTAGTTGTTTTTTCAAGTGACACAACTCATCTTTTTATTTTTTTCATGGAATTTGGGGGAATTCTCCAGACAGGAAAGTGTCTTTATTCAAATAAAGATGTGTTCTTGTTAGTGTTCTATGTGTTCTATGTGTTCTTGTTAGTGTTCTATGTGTTCTATGTGTTCTTGTTAGTGTTCTATGTGTTCTTGTTAGTGTTCTATGTGTTCTTGTTAGTGTTCTATGTGTTCTATGTGTTCTTGTTAGTGTTCTATGTGTGAAGATGTGTTCTTGTTAGTGTTCTATGTGTTCTTGTTAGTGTTCTATGTGTTCTTGTTAGTGTTCTATGTGTGAAGATGTGTTCTTGTTAGTGTTCTATGCGTGAAGATGTGTTCTTGTTAGCGTTCTATGTGTTCTATGTGTTCTTGTTAGTGTTCTATGTGTGAAGATGTGTTCTTGTTAGTGTTCTATGTGTGAAGATGTGTTCTTGTTAGTGTTCTATGTGTGAAGATGTGTTCTTGTTAGTGTTCTATGTGTGAAGATGTGTTCTTGTTAGTGCTCCACATGTGGCCTGTACCCAAACTAAATGCTAATGGTACACAGGGTGCCTATAATGAGTGTCCTTGCACCTCTTGTCTCCTGCAGTATGACTGGTGCTCCTGGATCCCCAACTCGCCCTCCACCATGAGGAGGCCCCCGCCTACACAGAAGGGCCTGACCGATGTCCAGCTGATCATAGAGAGCCTCCCCGACCGCGGACGCTCCTGCTGGCACCTGGGGGCTGTGTGGGCCCTCAGCCAGTACCAGGAGAATGAGGTAGAGGTGTGGGCCCTCAGCCGGTACCAGGAGAATGAGGTAGAGGTGTGGGCCCTCAGCCGTACCAGGAGAATGAGGTAGAGGTGTGGGCCCTCAGCCGTACCAGGAGAATGAGGTAGAGGTGTGGGCCCTCAGCCAGTACCAGGAGAATGAGGTAGAGGTGTGGGCCCTCAGCCAGTACCAGCAGAATGAGGTAGAGGTGGGGGCCCTCAGCCGGTACCAGGAGAATGTATTATATAGATATATATAATAATAAATAGATATAGAAAATAGATAGATAGATAGAAATATCAACTCCCGAAATATAACCAAATCCCAGGTCTGAAAATCATTGTTCAGGTCCTACTTTCCACTCACGGTTCTCCTCTCTGCCCCTCAGCTGTACCTGGGCATGTACCCTGACGAGCACTTCACCGAGCAGCCTGTGAAGGAGGCCATGGAGAAGTTCAGGAAGAACTTGGCGGAGATCAGCATGGGCATCAACGCCAGGAACGAGGGGAAGAGGCTGCCGTACTACTACATGTCCCCAGAGAAGATCCCCAACAGTGTGGCTATGTGAAGGCCTGGAGGTCACAGGGACGCCTGGGCTCGTCTCCTTCTCATTTTAAACATTGTTCTTTCCTTGGTTGCCAAATGAGCCATTGTTTAACTACGGCAGATATGCCGTATGTTTTCATCTGTATTATTGAAACCTTTCTGATAAACAATTGTAGTGCCGTTGATTTCAATGCGTCAGTTCAGTTCAATGCAAAGACATTTCCAGTGAGAAAAAACAAAGAAATAAAGGATAGGGTTCTCACATTATTTTGTACCTTCTGTTTACACATCATTCAAAATCAGGCTGTAAATGTATATCTATGCAAATGTATTTGCATAGATATACGCGTCTATCATCTCGAGGCATCTACAGTACAGCACAACATTCAAAGTCTCTCTCCATCCCCAGCCATCCAGGATCTCACTGAGCATCCATTTGCATCATCAGGAACCAACAGAAGCCACGTCCCTCAGCTGACCCATGGAACCCTCAGTTCTATCACACAGATCCCATGGAACCCTCAGTTCTATCACACAGATCCCATGGAACCCTCAGTTCTATCACACAGAGGGCCCAGACCTGGAACCGCACGCTTCAAATGCCAAAACATGATTATTCAACAGTTACAACGCTTAAAAGTTTCTGCAATTTTATTATTGTTTTTTATTCTACATACGTCTGTTCAAACATGGGAAATTATATTGAAACACATCAATATTTCCTTTAAAAACGTAAAAGTACTTTTACCAAATCTTTTTTTTTATTTTTACAGTCAAGTTAAAGTAAAGTTCACGGACACAGTGAGATAAGACAGGGAACAGTCCTGTAGGCGCCACTTCGTCAGTAGTAAAAACTAACCGTACTTCTATGCAAGTCACACTCTCCCAGACACTAAAAAACGTTATTATAATATTATATTTAGGTTATATGCGGTAGCCGAACAAAATATGTATTATTCGACCTCTGACGTACTATCTTGGTGCATTCAGTGTAAATCTAGATTTGATCAAACAAGAACTAAAATAATAGGTCAGAGCTAGTCATTAGCCTAGCAGGCTAATATTTGTGGCTGATGTCTTCATGTTATACATATTTCAGTATCTGTCATCAAAATAATTTTTTTTTTTAAAGGAGCCAGCTCCTATGATTAAAAACCCCATATCTAAAACAAAAACGTAATCTGAAGTTCATTTTTAAAAACTTAGTCAAGAAAATCGCACGTATGACCTAGTTAAGCTAGTTGAGCTAGTCAGCAAGGGCTACGCTATGAACCCCAAAGGGTCGGAATGGGAGAAAGGTGAAGACCATCGTTCTTCATCACAAAACATAAAGAGAATAACTACAGACTAGTGCCTGGGAGGACATGTGGAAGTTGCATAAAATTACGATTACATGGGATGTTTTATTTTTTTAAATAAATACTACACAAAGTTAAGCAATAATTATATACCCAAAGTCTCTGAGCTTCCAAACACCAGTAAATGACTACAGAATAGAACCACAACAAAAGGATAATTGCACTTTTTTTTCGTCTGTCTAATTGCACAGAATGTGGCGGGAGTTCACGTGTGGGAGGAGCTTCCCCACGCCTCGGGTCTTGATCCACCAATCAACGCGTCTCTCTGGGGGGGGGGCATGTACATAAATACAGTATGCAGTACTGAGAGAACAAAGCGCCAGTTGTATTCTTTTAGCAGTACTACTACGACTACTTGGTGAGCTTGGACCGTTAGTTGTATGAACAGTGTCCTGGTATCAAAGGTGTTTGTAAAAATGTGTGGAAACTGGAATGGTTGTTAGGCTCAACATGAGCCTGGAATTGCTGTGTGCTCCCACATAAACATAAGCACTTAGCGACAGACTGTAGGCCCAAACTCATCACCTGGACAAATCCACCGCTCCCCTCTGCTGTGACTGTAGCGCAACGTGGCCAGCAGGGGGCCTCAGAGAGCCACACACAGACCTGCTGCCCTCGGGGAGCAGCGCCACGTCGTTGGATGTCAGCTGACAACACATTTGTTGCATTGCGCTGATGCAAGAAAATAGATTTAGATGTGAAAATGTGAACATTTTGGTAAAAATTAACCTTCTGTTGGTCAACCAACTCTGAAAATTGTATAAAAATGGTAAAAAATAATAAAAACTCAAACTGCCTATTGTGAGAATATATATCTATATATAGATATCTATATATATAGATCTATAGATATATAGATCTATATCTATATATCTAGATCTATATCTATGTCTATAGATATAGATCTATAAATAGATATCTATATATAGATATCTATATATAGATATCTATATATAGATATCTATAGATCTAGATCTATATATCTAGATCTATAGATACACACAATATATCTGCAGGGTAAGGGGAGAGAGAGAACAAACACGTGACCTTGCGATCTCGCGGTTCAAGAGCGCACTTTCTCCCCCCGTGTCACATGACCCCCGGGGTGAAAGCGGATCCATCAGCACACCTTACAAAAGACATGCCAGTGTGCAGGGCTGCGCGGGTGTGTGTGTGTGTGTATGTGTGTGTGTGTGTGTGTGTGTGTGTGTGTGTGTGTTTGTGTGTGTGACCAACAGGGGGTGTCGGAGGACGGAGACGCAGCCCAGGAGCGGGGAGGATGACGTCACATCATGGTTATGCAGCGCAACAAATGGACAGATCTTTGAAAAACGACCACACCATGACGTCAGAGACGGTGTCGTAGAAAATACTCTGTTGATGTCTGCTGTTTTCCAGTAGTTTTTTCCCCGTCTCTGAAAGGTCTCACCGTGATCTCGGGACGTGGAGATTATCTCGCAGGTAAAAAATAAATCAAATCAAATGTTTTTCTGGATTAGTTTTTCTTCTTCTTTGTCTCCATTTTAGTTTACATTCTGGAAGCCTTCGTGAAGTCAGTGTTGTGGGGTCACGTGGTGGAGGGGCTCAGCTCCACGGCGCTACACGCTGATGCTCTCTACACGCTGATGTTCTCTACACGCTGGGACATGTTCTCTACACGCTGATGTTCTCTACACGCTGGGACATGTTCTCTACACGCTGATGTTCTCTACACGCTGGGACATGTTCTCTACACGCTGGGACATGTTCTCTACACGCTGGGACATGTTCTCTACACGCTGATGTTCTCTACACGCTGATGTTCTCTACACGCTGGGACATGTTCTCTACACGCTGATGTTCTCTACACGCTGGGACATGTTCTCTACACGCTGGGACATGCTCTCTACACGCTGATGTTCTCTACACGCTGGGACATGCTCTCTACACGCTGATGTTCTCTACACGCTGATGTTCTCTACACGCTGGGACATGTTCTCTACACGCTGGACTGTTCTCTACACGCTGGACATGTTCTCTACACGCTGGACATGCTCTCTACACGCTGGATGTTCTCTACACGCTGGGACATGTTCTCTACACGCTGGGACATGTTCTCTACACGCTGGGACATGCTCTCTACACGCTGATGTTCTCTACACGCTGATGTTCTCTACACGCTGATGTTCTCTACACGCTGGGACATGTTCTCTACACGCTGGGACATGCTCTCTACACGCTGGGACATGTTCTCTACACGCTGATCTCTACACGCTGGGACATGTTCTCTACACGCTGGGACATGTTCACCCACTGAGGATTCAGGGGGATTCCATTATTATTCCTTATATTCCCTTTTTTGTCATCCACAGCAGTGTGTATAGTGTGTGTGTGTGTTTGTGCGTGTGTGTGCACAAACAAGGGAAGCGACATGATGAAATATAAATCGGGGACAGACAAATCTCTCTCCCTCTCCCCCTCCCCCCCCCCCCCCCCCCAAAACAACAGTCCAAACAACAACCACCACCACTTGATGCATTGGAGATGGGACCAGTTTGAGGTCCAGTGAGCAGCAGAGGGGAGCCAGCGCTGCGTGGCCCTGGGTTCACGGTGGTCCTTCATGGTGTCCCCATACTCGTCGCAGGTAAAACAATTAAAATATCCAAACCCTACGCAACACAAACATTTAGAGACATCATCAAGAGTCTGTGTGTCTCAGTCCTGCTCTCCTAGCCGTTCATAGGTGTGTGTGTGTGTGTGTGTGTGTGTGGTGGTGTGTGTGTGGTGTGTGGTGTGTGTGTGTGTGTGTGTGTGTGGTGTCTTGATTTGTGGGCACACACTTGTGTGTAGGGTGGTACAATCCAAGCCTCTTCAGATTGTCAACTAGAGACACTCCTCGGAAACGCTGAAGGAGTCCAGAAGCAGACCTGAAGGAGAGGTCTGAAAGCAGGGAACTGGACCCACTCAGGTCTCATGAGAAGGGTTCTGGGTGGTGCTGCTGGTCCCATCCTGTAAGACCCCCCCCCCCCCCCCAACGGCGGACTGTTTTTGGGTAAGTGTCCAGCGATCTGAACCTGCCGGTCAGACGTGGAGCACCTCCATGCTGTAGTCTTCCGTCTCCGTGTAGTGGGAGGAGTTTGTGTCGGACAGCGTGTGGGCCGGGGTGTCCTTGTTCTCCAGGCTGGGCTCCATCAGGGGAGGCTTCTCCAGCGCCAGCTTTTTGCACGTGTCCGGGCGGTTCTGGACGTATATGACCCGGTTGTACGCCTTGAGTCTCCTCCATAGCTGGATGTAGACCTTACACTGAACATACATGAAGACCAGCCCCCCCGTGAAGCCTATGGCCACCACCACCAGCTTGGTCCAGAACGGCCACTCCAGGATCCCTGGGGAGGGAGAGAGGAGAAACAAGGAGATCACAAACACAGACGGAAGGCCATAGCCTGCGTGAGAGGTGGAGCCTCCAGGTGGAGCCTCCAGGTGGTCCCCAGCATAAGACAAACCCTCATTGTTCTAATGTCTTACTATTTCATTGAGTTTAGCCACAATTGTTGCAGCTTTTTCTTCCCTCAATGGTTATTACTGCAATTTTGGTAAATACATTATTATTATTTTTTTTAAAACAGTTGGTTCTGGTAGACTGACTGTTATGAGAAGATGTTCAGTCCACCGAGATGCAACATCTCAACATTCCAATAAAGCTATTTGTATTGACAGTATGTATACGCATCATGAAAACGCATGTTTTAACTGTTTCTGACTGGTAGATATGGATCTTGTATTTTTCAGTACCTGGAGACGACCACCTCTTCAGACCAATAAGTAGAAACATGTAGAAATGAATCAACAGTGAATCAAGGGGTGGATGGACACAAAGAAACAAAGCCTAGCAGCACAGTGAAACAGAAGGGAAGATCGATGGTTTCAATTGGATTGATTTCTTATCAAACACTTCACCAGCCCAGGGTTTGCGTGCAGAAGGCCCAGAAGGCAGCGGCTCAATGCGGTGTTACTCCACCCATTCCTCTACATGGGATGATGCTAAGTATCCCTTCTGTCCCCTCGTAGCCTCATGATGCTAAACTAAAGTATCCCTTCTATGCTAAACTCCTTCTTTGTCCCCTCGTAGCCTCGCAGGAGGCCAATTAGTTCACACCAGCTGTGTATGAAAGACACCAAATCACAGGGTGTCTAATACGTGTTCATATTTGGTTCATGAAGTGTTCATATTTACATTTCCTATTTGGACGCCACGCGTGGTGGTTCCAGGGCCCTGGAGCAGCGTGGACCGGACTGTGGATTCCCTCCACTGATGAGAAACTCAAGAAAAGCCTAAGGCTCTGTCCTGTCGTCCCTATCGCTGTTCCCCCAGTGGAAGAAAAGCTCTTTAATAATACTGAACAATCCTCGTGAAACAAGTCCAAAAGGGTCCAGCTTGGAATATCTAAGTCTGAACTGATTGAATAATTCCTGGGTCTTTCAAGCAGCTATTGATTTCCCTGTTCACATGCTGTTTATATTGTGTAAATGGTTTATGCCAAGAAGCTGGGCCATCCTCTAGACGTAATTCATCAATAACCCTTCTGCAGTAATGTAATCGTATCCCGGCGGTGACTGGTCTTCATCTCATCCCAGACTCACAGGGCGCTCTTTGTCATCAACAATGAACGGGGCGGCAAGCAGCTCAGTCTATCGGACCGGAGTACTCTATAAGTACTCTATAAGTACGGAGTGAGAACTGGTACTTGGAATAAAGGTCCCAGTTCGCCTCCTGGGCACTGCCAAGGTGCCCAGGAGCAAGGGGGAGGGGAGGAGGGGGGGAGGAGGAGGAGGAGGAGGAGGGGAGGGGGGAGGGGGAGGAGGAGGAGGAGGAGACCATTGAAACGGACAAAAGGAAAAATTAAATGTTTACCTGGGATTCTTCCAGCTGCATGAATGAAGAGATGGTAAGAATCATTGATTCACCAACACACCAACAGACAGATAAACACTTTATTATCACTAATGTACAAGTGTTTCCACACTTGTGTAATTCAACTCAGCATGCCTTAATTACTCTGTACGCATGCCAATGGAGTCACAGTCAGAACCACGACTTTCAATCAAATCAATTAATGGAGTCTCCTCAGGAAATATTCCTACACACTCTACCTTAGTTGTATTTCAGAGACATGTGAAGTAGTTGAATTGAACCATAACGTTATGAGAAACAAAACCACAGGCAGTGTGTTTATAATATGGGGAGGCAGTCTGTGAGTGAGTCCATAGAGCATCTTGATGAGGTCAAACCAGGGCTCTGGACCCACCAGACTGACTGCTTCTCAATCTCTACTCAACTCTACTGCATTCTACATATTCAATGCTATTTAACTCTATTCTACTCTTCTATATTCTACTCTGTTCTACCCTATCTATTCAAGCTATTCTACTATATTTTTACTCTACTCTAGTCCACTGTATTCTACACTATTGTTCTCTGTATTCCACTGTATTCATCTGTACTTTATTCTACTCTATTCATCTTGACTCTCTGTGTCTCTTGGGTCTCTGTGTACCTTATTTGTGGTGTGTGTGGGTGTGTGTGTGGGTGTGTGTGTGTCCTGACCTTGTTTGATCTCCTCAGCGGTGCGGTCTATGAGGACGTAGAGGGACCAGACCACACACGTGATGGCGATGACGTGGAACGTCACCGAGCACATGATCTTCCTCCGCTCGCTGGCCGTCATCTGTAGCTTCTCCCACTGAGGAGGAGGAGGAGGAGGAGGAGGAGAGAGAGAGACTGGTACCTTAAAGGGGGGGAGTCTACTTGGAGGCCTCCTTCAGTGACACTCTAAATAAATAACTCAGTCGCTGAGGACAAAAGTGTCTGCTAAATAGTCAAACATTGTGTGTGAGAAACAACATAAATAGAAGTATAATAAAATAGGCATAAAAAACAAGTAAGATAAGTAAACGGCTGAAAGCAGAAATATGAAGACATGCCCCCACGTGGGGTCTGGGTGTCAAGCAGGGAGTGACCACCGAGTGTGTGGATGAATACTAAATCATGTTGTTCTTTCCAGTCAAATGCCACTCATACATGTTTAAGATACACTACAGGCTGGTATTGTTCAATGGCTGCAGAAGCAAAATGACCATAGAGTACGTGAAACTAGGAAAAGACACTTTTAGCGGCAAGCTAAATATATGTCATTTAGTCTCAACCACACACACACACACACACACACACACACACACACACACACACACACACACACACACACACACACACACACACACACACACACACACACACACACACACACACACACACACACACACACACACACACACACACACACACACACGACCATGCTGTGCTCCCTACCTTGCGCAGAGGTTTGAGTTTGGTCTCCATGATGAACTCGTACTTGCAGAGCTCACAGCAGCGTGTGTCCGAGCTCTTGATCCACTGCTGCAGGCAGGACTGATGGACGAAGCGCAGGCTGCCGGTGCAGTGACACGGGGTGATGAGGGGGCTGTCCTCATCCCCCTCGCAGTGGCAGATCCTACACACGCACACACGCACGCGCAAGCACACACACACAAATGCACGCAGCAGGCATGCACACACACACATGCGCACACACACACACGCACGCAGTTACGCACATACACACACACACCACAGACAAACACCCATTTTTGTTATGAAGTGAGTTTTTTTTATATACCTGTATATGAAGAGCAACAATATGACATATATCAAATATGAGGGCCTGAATCTTATCAAATGCAGCAGCTTTCTGATGAGAACCACAGTAAGACAATAGAACACATTGTGACACATTCACAATCGCTTCCTCCAGATATGTTGGATTAAATTCAAAGGAAATGTCACACACACACACACACACGTCAGCACACTCACACACCATGTCAGTACACACACACACCATGTCAGTACACACATGCACAAACACACACACACACACACAAATACATCATGTCAGTACACACACACACACCATGCCAGTAACACACACATCATGTCACTACACACACACACACAAACGCCATGTCAGTACACACACACACACACACACCGCCCACCCCCCCCCCCCCACACACACACACACACACACATACACACAAGGTGGCAGCCAGGCGGTGTTTGAAGAAGGAGGTAACAGGGAGGGGAAGTGAGGACAGAGGATAGGATAGACGTGCTCTCTGTGTGTTCAGGAGAGGGACCTGGCTGTGCTCTCAGACCAGGAGATGTGTGTGTGTGTGTGTGTGTGTGTGTTACGCAGAGCCAGCAGCCAAACCTCGAATAGAGAATACATCGGAAAAACAAGAACAGACAAAGAAGAAAGCACGGAGCACAAATTAGTGTTTCTGTCTGTGTTAAGGACACACACACACACACACACACACACACACACACACACACACACACACACACACACACACACACACCACACACACACACACACACACACACACACACACACACACCACACACACACACACACACACACACACACACACACACACGTGGGCGTGCAGTGACTGGGTGATTCAGCAGATGACTATTTCCAGGCTGCGGTGATCCATTCAGAGCGTTATAAGATTAAACGACAACGTGAGCTCAGAAGGTACCAGAATAGCCCCCGTCTCTCAAGTACCCGGGGGGGGGTGGGGGGTGATCCGATGGGGAGAGCAGAACCTTCTCCAGAATGTCCTCTGACAGGAGCTGGTCCTATGGGCGGCGGTTCTGTGGTTATGTTCGACGACGGGATAATGTTGACTCCCTGACGGTGGTACTGGAAGAGGGCGTGTTACCTTGTGTTCTACATGAGTTAATCAATAAAGTCATCAAGTTGGACTCACCTCTCACTGAAGGGATTAAAGTGTAGGCTGGGAGTACACCGATACCAGCGACCACGGTGCCAGTGAGCCGTTGGGCAGGGACAGCTCAGACTACATTTATGGGCGGCAGTAGCTCAGTCTGTTGGGACTTGGCTCGGGACCCGGAAGTGTCACCGGTTCAAGTCCCAGAAACACCTGGGCACTGCCGAGGTTCCCTTGAGCAAGGCACCAGACCCCTACACTGCTCCCAGGGCGCTGTATACACAATATCTGCCCACTGCTCCTAATACTAGGATGGGTTAAACCAGAAGTCCAGTCCATGCATGCAAACACAACGTTGTTCTTAAACAAAATGACTGATATGTTCTATAAACTGAAACAGTTCATCAAGATTCTTTACATTCCATTGAACTTGTTGCACATAAGAACATCTTGAATCGTTACAATATGCTGAGAACACATTTTCAGAGGCCTTCCGAGGAACAGTATAACATAAAATATATAGTATAATTATATGCTATAATATAATATATTAAAGAAGTACTATATGACACATATTTGGATCTTGTGACCTACATCAGTTCAAGAGAAACAGACAGAAATAATGTGAATTCATGTCAGAAGACCTGACATCCAAGAGCATCTTTGATGGTGTGGATAAACGTCTTCCTGACCACGTATCAAAGTCCTGTTGTGTTTGTGAACAGCCAATCAGCTGCTCTGATGGCTCTGACCTCACACTCTGAGCCACCTGACCACAGCCTGCTGGAGTCTATTAGAAGCCTTCAATCTACCGCTCACCTGGCCTTAGGATCCTTACCGTCCTCATAACATTACGACTGTCCTCATAACATTACTACTGTCCTCATAACATTACTACTGACCCCATAACATTACTACTGTCCTCATAACATTACTACTGTCCCCATAACATTACTACTGTCCTCATAACATTACTACTGTCCCCATAACATTACTACTGTCCTCATAACATTACTACAGTCCCCATAACATTACTACAGTCCTCATAGCATTACTACTGTCCCCATAACATTACTACTGTCCCCATAACATTACTACTGTCCTCATAACATTACTACTGTCCCCATAACATTACTACAGTCCTCATAGCATTACTACTGTCCCCATAACATTACTACTGTCCCCATAACATTACTACTGTCCTCATAACATTACTACTGTCCTCATAACATTACTACTGTCCTCATAACATAACATTATTACTGTCCTCATAACATTACTACTGTCCTCATAACATTACTACTGTCCTCATAACATTACTACTGTCCTCATAACATTACTGTACTACTGTCCTCATAACATTACTACTGTCCTCATAACATTACTGTACTACTGTCCTCATAACATAACTACTGTCCTCATAACATAACATTACTACTGTCCTCATAACATTACTACTGTCCTCATAACATTACTACTGTCCCCATAACATTACTACTGTCCCCATAACATTACTACTGTCCCCATAACATTACTACTGTCCTCATAACATTACTACTGTCCTCATAACAATACTACTGTCCTCATAACATTACTACTGTCCTCATAATATTACTACTGTCCTCATAACATTACTACCATTACTACTGTCCTCATAACATTACTACTGTCCTCATAACATTACTACTGTCCTCATAACATTACTACTGTCCTCATAACATTACTACTGTCCTCATAACATTACTACTGTCCCCATAACATTACTACTGTCCCCATAACATTACTACTGTCCTCATAACATAACATTACTACTGTCCTCATAACATTACTACTGTCCTCATAACATTACTACTGTCCCCATAACATTACTACTGTCCTCATAACATTACTGTACTACTGTCCTCATAATACTAAATGTTGGCATTTCCTTTTGGAGCTTGGAGGACGTGTTGCTGATAAGCTCCAGAGGAGACGTTAGAGTTAGAGTTAGTTGTATTATGTCCCAGTCCAATGATTAGCAGCTGTGAAGTAGTACTGATGTGATGATCCACTGTCGCCTGCAGTGTGGTCTCTATCTAATGTCACTTGGAATTCTATCTTCCCAAACATGCTCCTTGTATATAATAACCATTGTTTACAACACAAACACACCCATTCCTTCTAGACTAACAGCCTCTAGTCTGGATCATCTCGGTGCTTTTTAATTGAACCTTTATTTAACCTGAGAAAAACATATTGACATCAGCCTGACCTGGCCGAGGCAGCAGCTGGAGGCAACCACACACTCTCTGTGCTGCACTGTGACTGTTCTTCTCTCACTGGGACTGTTCTTCTCTCACTGGGACTGTTCTTCTCTCACTGTGACTGTTCTTCTCTCACTGGGACTGTACTTCTCTCATTGTGACTGTTCACACACCAGCACTTAGGACCTTACACAGACACCCTCGCTGGAAACAAACCCCTGTATTATAGGGCATACTACGTGAGCAGAAAGGTGCTTCTCGTGACTTGCTCTATGGGATAACCCACATGAACCTCATCCCCCTGTGAACTCTAACAGGCCGTGGAGGGAAACTCACTCCGATTTCTAACATCATAACGCAAGACGGCTTTGTGATGAAGACGCTGAATTTGACCAGATGTGGGATACCAAGTGATCAACAGGGGTCAGTATGTATGGGATTTAATGGTTCATGGTTTATGGAATAACAGTCTACAGGGTTGATACTACACAGAAGGCTCACTACCCCTCGTGCCACTAAAGGGGGTTGGACTGGACTCAGAGAGGGTGGTGGGGTCGAGGAGCGTTACACCATCCAGATGGAGATGCACCCACCTGCAGAAGTCCTCAGACATGGAACAAGTCGAGAGAGGCCTGTTCTCCTCAGAGAGCGAGGACAGGCATTGCTCCAGGGCCTCAACCTCGTCCATACAGCAGAAGGGCGCTTGCTGAGAGCTCAGCCCAGCCCAGAAGCCATCCTCCAGGGATACCAGGCTGCTGCTGCTTCCCCTCCCCTGGTCCTCCTGGAACACATCAGGGTCCCCGTCCCCCTCCAGCAGCAGGTGGTCTGGGGCCAGCCCCGACTCACTGCCGCCCAGCCGAGCTCTGGAAGACTTGGTGGTGTGCAGACGAGGGGGGAAGCTGCCCAGCTCAGCGCACTGCAGGCTGGCAGAGGTAGAGGAGCGGGAGAAGGGGAGGAAGAGGCTGTGGATGCTGCTGGAGCCGGGGGAGGGGGGTTGTTGTAGTGGTTGGGGGTGGGGGTGTGTTTCGGGGGAATGGTGGTGGTGTGACCTCACAGGAGCTTGTACCGCATACTGATACCTGCTGCTGAATGAGGGGACTGGGTAGGGTGGAGGGTCACAGGAGTCGCCAGCAGACTTGCTTATGGCGCCGCCCGGCCTGTTATCCTTCTGTGGCCTGTTATCCTTCTGTGGCCCGTTAGCCTTCTGTGGTGCGCCAGCCTTCTGTGGCGCGCTAGCCTTCTGTGGCCTGTTAGCCTTCTGTGGCCTGTTAGCCTTCTGTGGCCCATTAGCCTTCTCCCGCGCGCTAGCAGGCAGCCCGTGCTTCCCCTGCAGTTCTCCGTCAGAGCGGGCCCGGTCCACCAAGCGCAGGGGCCTGCTGCACGGGCTCTCCGGGAGCTGGCCCATGTCGTTCAAAGAGTGAGAGAACAGCACGCTCCCCCCGAGGGGCCCCAGGGTGACCCCGGGGGGCCCCAGGAGAGAGAGCCAGTCCGTGCCGGGGGAGGCTCCGTTCCGGGGTTTGGGGAGCTTGCTGGGCAGCGCCAATGGTGGAGATGATGGTAGTAGTGATGGAGGTAGAAGTAGTGGTGGTGGAGGTGGAGGAGGTGATGGTGGGGGGGCGTCCAGACACAGCGTGATAACTGGGGAGGGTTTACCATTGGAACTCAACAGAACCACCACGCTCTGCTGCTTCTGCATGCCCTGATCCTGGCTCCTGGTGCTGTGTGTGTATGTGTATGTGTATGTGTATGTGTATGTGTGTGTGTGTGTGTATGTGTGTATGTGTGTGTGTGTGTGTGTGTGTGAGCGAGAGAGGAAGGGAACGTGCAACAGACAGTGGTGGCCGTAGAGAAGAGAAGGGGTGTGGGCGGAGGAGGAGGGTGAAGAAAAGTGATTGAATGAAGCACAGATGGCATGCATTTAAATAAATCAAAATACATGAATGAAATGAAATATGGAATCCATCCAACCCAGAGAATAAACACAGTCATCCACGTTACGTTGTTCATAGAAAGGTCAAGAGGTCAGAGGTGACGGAGGCCGGTGGGTACCTGCAGATGTCCTGGTTGGACGGAGTGACGGAGGTCCTGGAGAAGCTGCACGGTGGGCTCACCGAGGTGGGACTCCCCGCCTGAGGACAGGAGAGCAGCTCAATGCTACTGGATACATAACACTGGACTTGTTCGACCTTCACTAAGGTCAACCAAACATCGCTCGTCCAAAACCCAGCTCTTCACGGCTCTGGCCCCACAGTGGTGGAATGAACTCCCGTCTCATGTCAGGACGGCAGAGTCCCTCGCCAGCTTCCGCAAGAGACTCAAGACCCACCTGTTCAGAGTCCACCTGGACTCTCCTTTGTGAAACCCCTAAACTTGCTTAAGTCCTGACATTAATAGCTCTTAGCATGTTGTATATGTTAGCAAGTGTATGTCCTTAATGTTGTTAACACGCTCTTATCACAGCTACTTAAGCAGGTGACCTAGCAGTACGAAATTGTGTTATTCATCTTGTCAATATGAATACTTGTGAACTGCTGTATTTATATGTTTGCGTACCCCAGTGTTATGCTATTGTCTGCTTCAACTAATGTACACCTTGTAAGTCGCTTTGGATAAAAGCGTCTGCCAAATGCCCTAAATGTAAATGTAAATGTAAATGGATATATAACACTGGATACATAACACTGGATACATAACACTGGATACATAACACTGGATATATAACACTGGATACATAACACTGGATATATAACACTGGATACATAACACTGGATATATAACACTGGATACATAACACTGGATATATAACACTGGATACATAACACTGGATATATAACACTGGATATATAACACTGGATACATAACACTGGATATATAACACTGGATACATAACACTGGATATATAACACTGGATATATAACACTGGATACATAACACTGGATATATAACACTGGATACATAACACTGGATATATAACACTGGATACATAACACTGGATACATAACACTGGATACATAACACTGGATACATAACACTGGATATATAACACTGGATACATAACACTGGATATATAACACTGGATATATAACACTGGATACATAACACTGGATATATAACACTGGATACATAACACTGGATATATAACACTGGATATATAACACTGGATATATAACACTGGATACATAACACTGGATATATAACACTGGATACATAACACTGGATACATAACACTGGATACATAACACTGGATATATAACACTGGATACATAACACTGGATACATAACACTGGATATATAACACTGGATACATAACACTGGATACATAACACTGGATACATAACACTGGATATATAACACTGGATTCACAGAACATGCAGCGTTGCATTCACAACTAATATGGGAATTCAAATTCCTCATCATTCTAGATTCCAGTCCAGTCCAGTCCTTTCTCCTGAGTCACCCCACGTCTTCTCTAGGATGAAGTCCATCTGGTCTCATGTGATAAAGACATCCACGTGCATGGTGGCCCGTGTCTGACAGAAACCAGATGTGGCGTCTTTGGACTCACACAAGAGGCTCCACATGTGGTGGGAGCTGAGGTAAAGACGGTTGTAATCACATCCTCATACTACAGCTGTCAGAGCATGTGAACGTGTCCTCGCTGGATGAATGAAAACATGTGACGGTGATCAGAAGAGGAGAAAACCTGCTGACGGTTCACCTGTCAGATGAACCGTCAGCCAAAACATGCACTCCAACACAGTCAGGCAGTCAGTGGTCAGTCATCCAACCAGCAAGTCAGACAGTCAGTCAGCTTAGCAGTCAACCAGCTAGTAAGTCACAAATTTAGCAAGCAAGCCAATTAGTCAGCTAATGAGTCAGCCAATCAGCACATCAGTGTTCTGAGAGAGAGAAAGAGAGAGAGAGAGAGAGAGAGAGGAGAGAGAGAGAGAGAGAGAGAGAGAGAGAGAGAGAGAGAGAGAGAGAGAGAGAGAGAGAGAGAGAGCAGAGAACAGCAAACTAACAAAATGGTAGAGTGTGTGTGGTTGGTGACTGGTTGAAGCAGCCTCACCTGGCCTGAGTCAGACTGATTGGCTGATGAGGCTGCACACCTGTGGGTCCTTGTTAATCAAGGCCCACAGGTTAAAACAGCCTCCACCACACACTGGAGGAAGAGCTCTAGCATGTTCCATCTGCTCTGTTCACCAGGATTCAAACTGCAAGAAACCGGATTCCTCATCACCCTGTGTCCTTATCTTCAGGAGGAGCCTCAAGAAGCTATTTTAATGGCTGGTGGCAGCGTGGTCTGCTACAAAAATCTAACTAAATATCCCCTGTGCGACTTCTTCTGCAGTCAGAGATGAACGTCTCTTTTGAAGCCATTTTTCAGCCTGACTTGACCTGGCTGTATTCCCCAGGGGTATAAGCCCGCCCCCAGTGACAAGACAGCAGCCATAGAGAGGGGGGCTGAGCTATGAGACCTGGTTATGTTGAGGGTGCTACGGTCAGACAGGGTGGCCAGAGTAATTACCTATTGATCCTATCTGTAACTAAGGGGGAATTTATCGCACAGGGGATGGGACTGTAATCAATAATGTTCTCTCTCTCTCTCTCTCTCTCTCTCTCTCTCTCTCTCTCTCTCTCTCTCTCTCTCTCTCTCTCTCTCTCTCTCTCTCTCTCTCTCTCTCTCTCTCTCTCTCTCTCTCTCTCTCTCTCTCTCTCTCTCTCTCTCTCGTCTCTCTCTCTCTCTCTCTCTCTCTCTCTCTCTCTCTCTCTCTCTCTCTCTCTCTCTCCAGAGCAGCTGTCCAGGTATGCGCTCCGTGCCCTGAGCTCAACTCTCTCCATGGACCCTAGTGACTCTCAATCATCATTCAGTTGGTAAAGACAGCACATCTCCAGGGGGACGCTTTTGAATCAAGTCATCAAAACAAGGGCTTTAATAGCCTCTCGATTTAAGCGGGGAAGAGATTTCCTGTAACGATGGTGGAGTTAAAAGAAAGTGAGGTTTAATGATTAAAACCAGTTTAATGATTTAAGAGATGGCGCCTCCCCGCCTTCAGAACAGCATAGCCAGGAACTCAGAAAACATGTTTGCCTTGATCCTGGCAATGAACATGAAACATTGTTAAACCATCGCTCAATTGCTCAACACCAAATCAGGCTTAGGTCATTTCATCCACCCTCCCCCCAATCAATTAATTATTGATCGGCCAATCAATGAGAAACAATGGCAGTTATTGTAGGGGTCAGAAGAGCCCGGAGATAACAGACACGTGGGAGCGACTATCTGTCTAAATCTAACTGAAAACCTAACCTAACTGACTCAATTCCCTATTTTCCGTCCTCTGCTTCCTCATGCCGTCCATCTTATCTGCTAATCCACTGACCTCAAATCACAAGTTGTACATTTACGAACCGCAGGTTTAGCAGTAAAATACCTAAGAGGTAAGGAACATCTGGAGCTCTAGTGTGTTAAAGCCTACGCTATAATGCAGTGACCTTTCGGACAGAATAGAACTTCCATGAAGAGAGACAATAAATTTTACATAATAAATTAATTCATATAATTAATTGGGTGTTTATTTTATATAAATGAACGGTCTGTACGGAGTACGTTATGCTTTCTGTAACCTAGGGTACTATTGAACTTTTTATTTGCGTAATCCCTGACTCCAAACTCTGTTTTAAATTCACCTCTGAGCACAAGTGAATCATGACTAGAACGGTTACCATAAAACAACAGAACAGCGTAGCCAGACACCAGCCAAACCACACAGGCCAAGGGGACACTGGAGGAAGAAGGAAGGCTTGAAGGTTCCTGTCTGTCCACCGCCTGGTTACCGTGATTAGAAACCCTCCAATCAGCCAGCAAACGGAACCACACGCTTAATCTCCTCGACACACGGCAGCAGTATGGCTCAGGAGGCAGAGCGGTCGCCTCACAACCGAAAGGTTGCTGGTTTGATCCCCGGCTCCTCCTAGCAAAAAAACAGTTGAGGTGTCCTTGAGGAAGACCCTCACCCTAACTGCTCCCTCTGTATAAATAGCCGAGCGCTGCTCCTAATACTAGGACGGGTTAAATGCAGAGAAACCATTTCGCTGAACAGTACTTGTGCTGTACACTGACAAATTTGAATTATTATTATTATTACACCAGCACAGAAGATCCACTGTCAAATAAATAGGGGTTTGCTTTTATGTCCAAGCTACTTGGGGGCGGCAGTAGCTCAGTCTGTTGGGACTTGGCTCGGGACCCGGAAGTGTCACCGGTTCAAGTCCCCGAAACAGCTGGGCACTACCGAGGTGCCCTTGAGCAAGGCACCAGACCCCTACACTGCTCCCTGGGCGCTGGATATACAATAGCTGCCCACTGCTGTCTGTACATGTGACCAATAAAAGAGGATTAAAATCTTCTAGATTTAGACTTATGTCCATTGTTTTTAAAGAGTGTTTTACAGTAAGCACAAGCTATGTCACAACACGGAGGTCATGCTGAAGAAGCATGTCTGTCACCAAAGACAGTAAAAACTCTTTCTGTAAATCTTTTTACTGAATATTAGTCTTGTAAAGGGTACTAACAACAATTCCGCAACAACATCATCTTCACCTGTTGCCATTTCAACGTAAAAAACCTACATAGAAAAAAAACAAAGTAGCACTACGCTAGATCCTCTCGAGCCAGTGAACTAACGGGACCTTCTAGCGCACTATGCGTGTGGGGAACTCTGAAAGAATACGCCCATTGGCTACAAACCAATATATGATTGGTTGATCAAATTGTCAATCCAAACGTACGCTCTCATTCAGTTTAAAGGCCAAGGCATTCGTGAGTACTTTGGTTGAAGGATATTCTTCCCAGCAACCCAGAAAAATATGTGATTGGTACCATTTATATTCTAATGCAAAACCACTCAAATGCGTCGTGCATGGACCGAGAAAGACAAACTAATCAACGTAACACTGTAATATAACAGATAACAACACAGATACCATTCTCATTTATTCATTTTATAAAAAAAATATTAAATTGTATTACATTTTATTAATACAATTAGAGTTCCAGGGTCTTCTCTGAATACCTTGAAGGCCCTGACGCTTCACCACTGGTATATAGTATTGTATATAGTAGGTAGTATTTAGTGCTGTTTATAGTATTGTATAGTCTAGTATAGTATAGTGTAGTATAGTATGGAATTGTTGTATACATTCATAATGCAGGTGTGAATGGGGAGTCAGCATTCTATTGTACTTGTTTCACATGGCAAAAATAAAGAATCTTACATCTTGAATCTTAAATTATCTTGCAACCGATTATGCGAAAATAAGAATGCATTTCACTTACTTTCAAAGAACTCGCAAGTGAATTGCGACGCTTCCAAACAAAAACTGCTGTACTGAAGAATGATCTGTCGATCAAAGTCATCCCTTGTCAATGTGGTGTTTGAGGCTGGACCGCAGCTGTCATGGTGGGAACCATTCTCTCCCAGGAAACCCGCTAGCGATTGCTAAAGAAGCTTGCTAGCCATTAAGGAAGCTCGCTAACCCTTGCCAAGGTCACTTGCTCGCCAAAAGAAAGGGATCTTTTTTTTTTACAAAGGGATCCTTATATACCTGTTTTTATCCCTAGTAGACTGTTTTTACATCTTATTTAACCACTGTATATCATATATTACCATGAACTTTACTGTAACATTTGCACTGTAATTTGTTTTGCTGTGCAAGTATATTGGAGTATGTTGCTGTGCAATGGCAATAAATTAGAATAAAATCTAATCTTGCTAGTCATTGCCATTTCAGGAAGCTGAAATGCTGCAGAATGTGCAGCAGTCTGAGGTTCAGATTGTCTGGTTGTTTGGCTGGTCCAGGGCCAGCAGGCTGTTGGCACTGTAATAGGCCCACTTGTAATACTCCACAAACAGTTGCAGGGGCCACAGCTCCCTGTAGCCCAGTGCTAGTTCTGAGGGACCTGAGGGACCTGGGGGACCTGGGGGACCTGAGGGACCTGAGGGACCTGAGGGACCTGGGGGACCTGGGCTGAACCATTCCACCTGCCGACCTCCCCCATAGTGGACAAACTGTATGGCTGCTTTTAAGTCCACAGTCATACATATTCACAGTGGCCATTGCTGACCTCATTAAAGTGAAGATTGGTGGCTTCACTCTGTTGCTGTGCTGAAGACAAGTCTGTTTGTTCTCCCTCCTATCTTTATATAAGGAACAGCGTGGAGGGTAGAGAGCCTTCAACAGACTAGCAATAAAACAGCAAAACAACATGCAGACAGCGTTTGGATTGTTGTCTGGACCACAGGTCATAAACAAGCGGTCCTACAGCACGGCGTTGATGAAAGCCCCAGTGAACCAGGTATTACTTGTTCACACCAGTTGAAGTGGATGTAGGCCTATTCATTACCCTTCATTCATTTCATGTTTGGTCAGTTATCCACCACTTAAACACACACCCAAAAAGCTCACCTGTCATTTAAATACTAAATCACTGATAGTCATCTGGAGCTTTCCAAACCAGCATATTTCATATCCTCCCAGAGGCTGAGGACAACATGCAGTCTGGAGCCCGGAACACGCCTCCACATGAGAGACAGAGAGCGTACGACCAAGAGCCAGGAGGACAACATGCAGTCTGGAGCCCGGAACACGCCTCCACATGAGAGACAGAGAGCGTACGACCAAGAGCCAGGAGGACAACATGCAGTCTGGAGCCCGGAACACGCCTCCACATGAGAGACAGAGAGCGTACGACCAAGAGCCAGGAGGACAACATGCAGTCTGGAGCCCGGAACACGCCTCCACATGAGAGACAGAGAGCGTACGACCAAGAGCCAGGAGGACAACATGCAGTCTGGAGCCCGGAACACGCCTCCACATGAGAGACAGAGAGCGTACGACCAAGAGCCAGGAGGACAACATGCAGTCTGGAGCCCGGAACACGCCTCCACATGAGAGACAGAGAGCGTACGACCAAGAGCCAGGAGGACAACATGCAGTCTGGAGCCCGGAACACGCCTCCACATGAGAGACAGAGAGCGTACGACCAAGAGCCAGGAGGACAACATGCAGTCTGGAGCCCGGAACACGCCTCCACATGAGAGACAGAGAGCGTACGACCAAGAGCCAGGAGGACAACATGCAGTCTGGAGCCCGGAACACGCCTCCACATGAGAGACAGAGAGCGTACGACCAAGAGCCAGGAGGACAACATGCAGTCTGGAGCCCGGAACACGCCTCCACATGAGAGACAGAGAGCGTACGACCAAGAGCCAGGAGGACAACATGCAGTCTGGAGCCCGGAACACGCCTCCACATGAGAGACAGAGAGCGTACGACCAAGAGCCAGGAGGACAACATGCAGTCTGGAGCCCGGAACACGCCTCCACATGAGAGACAGAGAGCGTACGACCAAGAGCCAGGAGGACAACATGCAGTCTGGAGCCCGGAACACGCCTCCACATGAGAGACAGAGAGCGTACGACCAAGAGCCAGGAGGACAACATGCAGTCTGGAGCCCGGAACACGCCTCCACATGAGAGACAGAGAGCGTACGACCAAGAGCCAGGAGGACAACATGCAGTCTGGAGCCCGGAACACGCCTCCACATGAGAGACAGAGAGCGTACGACCAAGAGCCAGGAGGACAACATGCAGTCTGGAGCCCGGAACACGCCTCCACATGAGAGACAGAGAGCGTACGACCAAGAGCCAGGAGGACAACATGCAGTCTGGAGCCCGGAACACGCCTCCACATGAGAGACAGAGAGCGTACGACCAAGAGCCAGGAGGACAACATGCAGTCTGGAGCCCGGAACACGCCTCCACATGAGAGACAGAGAGCGTACGACCAAGAGCCAGGAGGACAACATGCAGTCTGGAGCCCGGAACACGCCTCCACATGAGAGACAGAGAGCGTACGACCAAGAGCCAGGAGGACAACATGCAGTCTGGAGCCCGGAACACGCCTCCACATGAGAGACAGAGAGCGTACGACCAAGAGCCAGGAGGACAACATGCAGTCTGGAGCCCGGAACACGCCTCCACATGAGAGACAGAGAGCGTACGACCAAGAGCCAGGAGGACAACATGCAGTCTGGAGCCCGGAACACGCCTCCACATGAGAGACAGAGAGCGTACGACCAAGAGCCAGGAGGACAACATGCAGTCTGGAGCCCGGAACACGCCTCCACATGAGAGACAGAGAGCGTACGACCAAGAGCCAGGAGGACAACATGCAGTCTGGAGCCCGGAACACGCCTCCACATGAGAGACAGAGAGCGTACGACCAAGAGCCAGGAGGACAACATGCAGTCTGGAGCCCGGAACACGCCTCCACATGAGAGACAGAGAGCGTACGACCAAGAGCCAGGAGGACAACATGAAAGTAAAGTGGGAGAACAACACAGAGAGGTCGGTTGCACAGGGAGCTTGTGCAGAATTGTCTTGGGCCTGTCTGTCCGCTTAGTTGCCGGTGTTGAGGAGGTGAGGCGGGTCGGCCTGTTCTGAGTGTGTAATGGGAGAGCAAGATCAGAACAGGTCATCTCTGATAGCACTAGTGGCCGAGATCAGTGAGCGCTCTTTACCTTGGAGATGTGGCTGGACCGGCTTGCAGAATGACAGACGGGCTTCTCGTTCTGCAAGAGAGAAAGAAAAGCAAGAGATCAGTCTGAGAGCCATGCATATGTTATTGATTTATTTATGTTTATAATATAGGTCTGATTTTAGTGAACACATATTGTACTGTAGGTAATGTATCTCATCATTTCATTGTTTCCATCTGGTTGATAATTAACACTCTGGTTTACACATCAGAAACAAACAAACAAAACTAAAGCATCCATGATGCTCATTTATTTATGGTTTGTTGGCACAAATAGAGATAATAATTGCATTCATTTGGCAATATAATTGAGCACGATCTGACCTGAGAACATACTTTTGTGAGTCACAGTCACCGTTGCCATGTGAACGGCGGTTTAGGGGCTTCAGTTTTAACATAGTTTAACATCTCCATAGAAGGAAGAACTTTTCCCTCCAAAACCAAACCACGGTCAGGAACAGCTGGGTTACCGTTCGGCTATTCGATTATCCCACTTGTTCCATCCGTTGGGGATTATGAACTTGTTAAGGGATGTTCTTTTATATAAGTTAGCCAGATGTTACAATGCACTATCATTAATTTAGCAGACGCTTTAATGCAAAGCGCCTTATGAATCATTGAGGAGCAGGTGGGGGTTAGGGCCTTTTAGCTTAGCCTGTAGGTACGGGCATCAAGCCACCACACTCTCCTGCCTCCATAACTAACTATTGAGTACATGGAGCACACAAGTCATCTGTTGTGTGTTTTTGGTCTGCTTCAGAAACCTGATGAAAACATCCATGGGGGTTTGTGCCACTTTACATCAGCTCTTGTTCAGTAATCAATCAAAGTTGCGTCACCCAGCCTGTCACTGCGATGAATAGACACACACAGCACTACTGGTGTTGGACAAGAGAGACACCGGACTTACACACACACATACACACACACACACATACATACACACACACATATATATATATATATACACACACACAAACATACTTGTGTGCACACACACACGCAAGTTCCACATGTGATGTTAGAGTGTGTTGTGTGTTGCGGCTGCACATCTCACACAAGAGAGAAGACAGGGTATCCCTATCTCCAGCTGACTAATTAACCTTATACCTGTAAACCTGGGGTACACCAACACACACACAACTAACATACAAACACCACCCCTACACACACACACACACACACACACACACACACACACACACACACACACACACACACACACACACACACACACACACACACACACACACACACACACACACACACACAGACTCTTTCAATTGTTAATTACTCCAGCACTTCAGTGGAGTCTCTGGCTGTCTCTAGTTGCCATGGTGATGAAGGGCCAGGATGTGGTAACTGCCTCCTTGTTTAGTCGTTCTTGTTCTCGTCCTCTACCACGGAGAGTAGTGGTAGAGGTAGTGGTAGTAGTATAGTAGCAGTATAGTAGAAGTAGTAGTAGTGTAGAAGTAGCAGTAGTATAGTAGTAGTAGTAGTAGTAGTAGTAGTAGTAGTAGTATGTCGTAGTTAAGTAGTAGTAGTAGTAGTAGCAGTATAGTAGTAGTAGTAGTAGTAGTAGTAGTAGTAGTAGTAGTAGTCAGTAGTAGTAGTAGTATAGTAGTAGTAGTAGTAGTAGTAGTAGTAAGTAGTAGTAGTAGTAGTAGTAGTAGTAGTAGTAGTAGTAGTAGTAGTAGTAGTAGTAGTAGTAGTAGTAGTAGTATAGAGTGGCAGTAGTATAGTAGTAGTAGTAGTAGTAGAAGTAGTAGTAGCAGTAGTAGTAGAGTAGTAGCAGTAGTGCAGTAGTAGTAGTAGCAGTAGATAGCAGTAGTAGTAGTAGTAGTAGTAGTAGTAGCAGTAGTAGTAGTAGTAGCAGTAGTAGTAGTAGTAGTAGTAGTAGTAGTAGTAGTAGTAGTAGCGTAGTAGTAGTAGTAGTAGTAGTAGTAGTAGTAGTAGTAGGTAGTAGTAGTAGTAGTAGTAGTAGTAGCGTAGTAGTAGTAGTAGTAGTAGTAGTAGTAGTAGTAGTAGTAGTAGTAGTAGTAGTAGTAGTAGTAGTAGTAGTAGTAGTAGCGTAGTAGTAGTAGTAGTAGTAGTAGTAGCGTAGTAGTAGTAGTAGTAGTAGTAGTAGGTAGTAGTAGTAGTGGTAGTAGTAGTAGTAGTAGTAGTAGTAGTAGTAGTAGTAGTAGTAGTAGTAGCGTAGTAGTAGTAGTAGTAGTAGTAGTAGTAGTAGTGGTAGTAGTAGTAGTAGTAGTAGTAGTAGTAGTAGTAGCGTAGTAGTAGTAGTAGTAGTAGTAGTAGTAGTAGTAGTAGTAGTAGTAGTAGTAGTAGTAGTGGTAGTAGTAGTGGTAGTAGTAGTAGTAGTAGTAGCGTAGTAGTAGTAGTAGTAGTAGTAGTAGTAGCGTAGTAGTAGTAGTAGTAGTAGTAGTAGTAGTAGTAGTAGTAGTAGTAGTAGTAGTAGTAGTAGTAGTAGTAGTAGCGTAGTAGTAGTAGCGTAGTAGTAGTAGTAGTAGTAGTGGTAGTGGTAGTAGTAGTAGTAGCGTAGTAGTAGTAGTAGTAGTAGTAGTAGTAGTAGCGTAGTAGTAGTAGTAGTAGTAGTAGCGTAGTAGTAGTAGTAGTAGCGTAGTAGTAGTAGCGTAGTCTGCCATTTCAACCACATGCACTATCCTAAGCTCCTAACACCACTAGCTTGTTTGATCTTATTGAGACTCTCTCACTCACAGGCCAGCCTCCACACTCCAGATCCCCTTGTTAACATTTGAGATTCAAGATTTTGATTTGCCATTTGCAACAATTACAATGGAATGCTTCCTCCCCATTCCCTCCCTCAGTATGAATTACTAGAACACAATACTATAAAATACTATTTACAATAAAAAATGTGGTGTGGAATTGTGGAATTGTGCAAAAAGCATTTTAAAGCATTTCAAAGTGCCAGCAGTGCAGAAGCATCATCAATACAGTACAGTGCACAGAGGCATGTGGACAAATAGAAACATCCCCCGTATCGGCCATGTGACACACCTAGCAGGGAGTCATGTGACACACCTAGTAGAGTCATGTGACCCACCTAGCAGGGAGTCATGTGACACACCTAGTAGAGTCATGTGACACACCTAGCAGGGAGTCATGTGACACACCTAGTAGAGTCATGTGACACACCTAGCAGGGAGTCATGTGACACACCTAGTAGAGTCATGTGACACACCTAGTAGAGTCATGTGACACACCTAGCAGAGTCATGTGACACACCTAGTAGAGTCATGTGACACACCTAGTAGAGTCATGTGACACACCTAGCAGGGAGTCATGTGACACACCTAGTAGAGTCATGTGACACACCTAGCAGAGTCATGTGACACACCTAGCAGGGAGTCATGTGACACACCTAGTAGAGTCATGTGACACACCTAGCAGGGAGTCATGTGACACACCTAGCAGGGAGTCATGTGACACACTTAGTAGAGTCATGTGACACACCTAGCAGAGAGTCATGTGACACACCTAGCAGGGAGTCATGTGACACACCTAGTAGAGTCATGTGACAGACCTAGTAGAGTCATGTGACAGACCTAGTAGAGTCATGTGACAGACCTAGCTGGCCCAGCCACTAACACCATGCCCCACACACACCTACACATCCCTCCATCATCTGCTGGAGAGTGAAAGCCTACACACAGCACACACACACACACACACACACACACACACACACACACACACACACACACACACACACACACACACACACACACACACACACACACACACACACACACACACACACACACACACACACACACACACACACACAGCAGGGTCGCAGCAGTTTACAATCACAGGTAGCTTTGTATTTGGTCTCTCTGTAATGAATAAGCCTTCAGGTGGTACACCTAGAGCATGAGGGATAGTATGGAGCTTAATTCTCAGTTTCTGTAGCTTACATAACTGCCTTCCTCTTAACTTCATACATTATTCCAAGGTGCTCAGGTTTCAGTGCTCTCTCTCTCTCTCTCTCTCTCTCTCTCTCTATTCTTGGTCCCTTGAGGTTCTCCTACCACCCCTGGCTTTCACAACACAACTAGAAATCCCTGGGCAGGAGGGAGGGTGGGAGAGAGGGAAAGAGAGGGAGAGAGGGAG
>CM051018.1:25374881-25377381 GCA_027704905.1 Muraenolepis orangiensis
ATATACAAACACACACATATATACACACCCATATACAAACATACACACACATACACACTCATATACAAACACACACACACACACACATATACACACTCAGATACAAACATATACACATACACACTCATATACAAACACACACACATATACAAACATACACACACACACACACACACACTAATATACAAACACATATACACACCAGGGTTTCCGTTAGCCGGTATTTACCGGTTTTTAGCGGGTAAAAATAATAAAAAACGGTCATTTAAAAACCTGCCGGTCAAAATGTCCGTTAATAATGTTGGGTTTTGGTCATGAAGTGACCAATCAGCTGCCACAGTGACCGAATGAAGTGATATATAAGTCATATACACACTCATATACAAACACATATGCACATATACAAACACACACACATATACACACTCATATACAAACATACACACTCATATACAAACATACACACACATATACACACACATATACAAACATACACACTCATATACAAACATACACACACACACGTATACACACTCATATACAAACATACACACTCATATACAAACATATACACACACACACACATATACACACACATATACACTCACATATACAAACATACACACACATATACACACTCACATATACAAACATACACACTCATATACAAACACACACACACACACATATACACACTCACATATACAAACATACACACTCATATACATACACACTCACATATACAAACATACACACTCATATACAACACACACACACACACATATACACACTCATATACAAACACACACACACACACACACTCATATACAAACACACACACATATACACACTCATATACAAACACACACACACACACACTCATATACAAACACACACACACACACACTCATATACACACACACACACACACACACACACACACACACACACACACACACACACACACACACACACACACACACACACACACACACACACACACACACACCACACACACACACACACACACACACACACACACACACACACACACACACACACACACACACACACTCATATACAAACACACACACACACACACACTCATATACAAACACACACACTCATATACAAACACACACACACATATACACACTCATATACAAACACACACACACACTCATATACAAACACACACACACACACACACACACACACACACATATACACACTCATATACAAACACACACACACACACACATATACAAACACACACACTCATATACAAACACATACACACACCCATATACACACTCATATACACACTCATATACAAACACACACACACATATACAAACACATATACACACTCACATATACAAACATACACACTCATATACAAACATACACACATACACATATACACACACATATACACACTCACATATACAAACATACACACTCATATACAAACATACACACACACACACATATACACACACATATACACACTCACATATACAAACATACACACACACACATATACACACACATATACACACTCACATATACAAACATACACACTCATATACAAACATACACACACACACATATACACACACATATACACACTCACATATACAAACATACACACTCATACAAACATACACACACACACATATACACACTCACATATACAAACATACACACACACATATACACACTCACATATACAAACATACACACACACACATATACACACACATACAAACATACACACTCATACAAACATACACACACACACATATACACACTCACATATACAAACATACACACACACACATATACACACTCACATATACACACACATATACAAACATACACACACACACATACACATTTAGATTTCATTTAGAGTTCATTTAGTTATATTTTGTTTATACTAGTTTAGTTTAGTTTGTTGTTATTTCGTTTTTAGGTATTAGTATATTTTGTGTGCATTTATTCCCCCTGTTTCAACTGTTGCACCTTAATTTCCCTCAGGATAAATAAAGTCTCTTGAATCTTGAATATACACACTCATATGCAAACACATATACACACATACACACTCATATACAAACACATATACACACATACAAACATACACACACACATATACAAACACATATACACACATACACACTCATATACAAACACATATACACACATACACACTCATATACAAACACATATACACACATACAAACATACACACACACACATATACAAACACATATACACACATACACACTCATATACAAACACATATACACATATACAAACATACACACACACATATACAAACACATATACACACATACACACTCATATACAAACACATATACACACATACACACTCATATACAAACACATATACACACATACAAACATACACACACACACACACACTCATATACAAACACATATACACACATACAAACATACACACACACATATA
>CM051018.1:25379881-25382381 GCA_027704905.1 Muraenolepis orangiensis
TGTTACCCTGCTACATGCACCCACACATGCTTAATGATGCATGCACACACACACACACACACACACACACACAAAGAAACACACGCACATACACACACACACACACACACAAAGAAACACACACACATACACACACATACACACACACAAACAACAATTCATCGACCACAAAGCAGTTGGTAACTGAAACTGAAAGACATGAACCAATGAAGAAGGCTTTTGCTGACAGCTCAACCAATACCCAGCAGGCACTGAAGAGAGCCTGGAGAGAGAGAGAGAGAGAGAGAGAGAGAGAGAGAGAGAGAGAGAGAGAGAGAGAGAGAGAGGTGGGGGAGAGAGAGAGAGAGAGAGAGAGAGAGAGAGAGGTGGGGGGGGAGAGAGAGAGAGAGAGAGAGAGGTGGGGAGGAGAGGTGAGTCAGGGTCATTCACTACCAATACCCTGACAGCTGTACTCAAGGTCAGACTGAGAGAAACATCCACTACAAGAAATGTGTAGCATATGGACCGAGGTAATGGTATCATCTCCATCACTAAAATGTGTATTAGTGTAGTGTATGTAAACCAGTCAGCACATCCTCACACATCCTCTATACCACCAGGGCGTTCCCCAGGGGTGAGGTGTCAGGGCCTTCAAGGTATTCAGAGAAGACCCTGGAACTCTCAGATGAAACCAAAACAATCGAATTAATTGTATTAATAAAATGTAATACAATTTAATAAAATGTAATACAATTTAATAAAATGAATAAATGAGAATGGTATCTGTGTTGTTATCTGTTATATTACAGTTATGTTGATTTGTTTGTCTTTCTCGGTCCATGCACGACGCATTTGAGTGGTTTTGTGTTGGAAAAACAATTCAACCAATCAGATATTTTTCTGGGTTGCTGGGAAGAATATCCTTCAACCAAAGTATTCCCGATAACTTTGGCCCTCAGACTGAATGAGAGCGTACGTTTGGATTGACAATTTGATCAACCAATCATATCGTGATTTGTAGCCAATGGGCGTATTCCCCACAGCTCAATAGGGAGCTAGAAGGTCTACTGGCTGGAGCGAGAGTGGATCTAGCGTAGTGCTACGTTGTTTCTACGTAGGATTTTACGTCAAAATGGCAACAGGCGAAGATGATGTCGTTGCGGATTTATTGTCGGAACCATTTTCAAGACGACCATTCAATGTAAAGATGGACATTATTAAAAAAGGCCGTCCAACGCCTGACAATCTTGAGCTGAATCAAGTTGTTAAAGCAGGCTATGTTCGCCATTTTCAGGCTAGCAACTGGGAAAGATACCCGTGGCTAACGGGCTCTACTAGCCACGAGAGGCTCTACTGCTGGGAGTGTTGCTGTTTGGGACCGACCAGAGGGCAGGGAATTGGAAAGGCAACTTATTTAGGATCTGAAAAGCGATCATCTTTATGACCTGATGGTGGTCGAACAATTGATCCAGAAGGACAGGAGAATGGATTTGGTCTTTCAGTGAACATCATTGGTGAGTGACACTCATTTGTCTTTGCTGGTTTTGTCTCAGTGTTGCGTCTCGTTGAGCTGGTTGTTGCATTTTGTTTCCACACACTTGTTGACTGATTAGTTAATGGCTGACTTGGGTTTGTTAAGCATTGTTGTGCATTTAAATTGAGAGTTTTGACTTGATCTTTCTTTGCATCGCTTAACGTGAAAAGACCCGCGATCAATAATCACCTAATTTGCATATGTCTTGTCATTAGCACTTTCACCTTTTCACTTTCATTTTGACAGGTGAAAGTGCTAATGACAAGACATATGCCAGAGACATTTGGTGATTATTGATCGCTATTTTGGAACTTAAAGTTACGTTAAGCCTTTTCTCGTGAAGCGTGTTAGACCGTCCCTTTAACCGATAGCCACAAAAAAATTACGATTACCCCCCCCCCCCCCCCCCCCCCCTTGGACTTCACGATGTTCTCGATGGTGAAGATCTGTGCACACGTTGTTTTTAATGTTCCAGTCCCTCCGGTGACAGTGGGGGGGGGGGGGGGGGTCTGTTATGTTGGGGGTCGTGGGCTGAAAAGTTGGGGAACCCCTGGTCTACAGAAGGTCCAGTTGTGATAGACACGCTTCGCCACTGGTGTTTACAATACCTCGGATATCAGGATACATTATCCTGTTATAAAAAAAACACCCTGAAACAACTGAAGAAAACCTGCTGTATGTTTTCTTCAGACATTACTGAGAGAGCGACAGTGCTGGACCATGGGGTCAAAGGTCCAGTTGAAGGGTCTCCTGATTGGCCGACACAGATGAAACCCCTTGGTACACACAGGCTCACATGGCCCCACCTGGAGGAGGATGACCACCAGGACCCACCACAGCATGGCCCCAAGTGATGTGATGGAACCAGGCTCCACCCCGGTGGGCAACTGAAGAAGGACTTAGCGGACAACATGCATCTAAACACCTTTACATGAACAGAGGTTCTGAAGGTGGGGTCACATTCATTCACAGCCCAGAAACAGAAAC
>CM051018.1:25387381-25404881 GCA_027704905.1 Muraenolepis orangiensis
AGTGTAATGAAATGTAATGTTATGTAATGTAACAAAAGTTTCAGTCTAGGGTTTTAGCTGTCATACCTCTGTCTATCGACTGGTCATATCTCTGTCTATCGACTGGTCATATCTCTGTCTATCGACTGGTCATATCTCTGTCTATCGACTGGTCATATCTGTCTATTTTATGTATTTTAAGTGACTAATGAAGAATGATTGATCATGACCGTTGGAACGTTGTGTGGGTGAAGCAAACCCTCCCGACGATGAGAGTGAGAGAGACTCGTTCCTATGGCGACGATGAGAGTGAGAGAGACTCGTTCCTATGGCGACGATGAGAGTGAGAGAGACTCGTTCCTATGGCGACGATGAGAGTGAGAGAGACTCGTTCCTATGGCGACGATGAGAGTGAGAGAGACTCGTTCCTATGGCGACGATGGAGACACGCGGCGATGCTCATTTCTCTCAGATGAAGAAGATGCACAAGACTTCCTCGTCTTTTGACAACGACCAACATATTAGTACCCCTCCCCCCTGAGTGAAGTCCACTAACGTAAGCCATGTAGACACATTAGCAATGTGAACAGGAGCACTTAATGCCGGCGGTGACCTTCTCAACGAGATGAGTATCTGCTTCACACACAGAAGACGCCGGGAGGTGGAGGAGGTTGACGCCACTCAGAACAGAGTGGCTCTGAGAAGACGAGCGCTCCTCAGTGCTGGGAAAATATGACATATACGCCTCTTAATTAATGATATCTCCTATGTGTGTGTGTGTAAGATCAAACGTATTCAAATGTTGTGATGACATTCAGCCTACTCTCAGGGCCATCATGGATCCCTGATTAACTTCGGTGGTTGTTTTTGGAATCCTGCTCAGTAACAGAGCAGAAGACACCCAATAGAAACAGAGGATCAGGAAAAACATGCCACACACAACAAGGAACAAGCATTAGAAGAAGTGCAGTGTTGGCTCCAGCGAATACATGCAAAAACAACAGATGATGTTGATGAAGGAGACGCTGTCAACGCTGACAGGTCTGCTGTTTAAAGAGCGACCGTCACCATGACGTTTACATAGCACCTGTTACCATGACGTTTACATAGCACCTGTTACCATGACGTTTACATAGCACCTGTTACCATGACGTTTACATAGCACCTGTTATCATGACGTTTACATAGCACCTGTTATCATGACGTTTACATAGCACCTGTTACCATGACGTTTACATAGCACCTGTTATCATGACGTTTACATAGCACCTGTTACCATGACGTTTACATAGCACCTGTTATCATGACGTTTACATAGCACCTGTTACCATGACGTTTACATAGCACCTGTTATCATGACGTTTACATAGCACCTGTTACCATGACGTTTACATAGCACCTGTTATCATGACGTTTACATAGCACCTGTTACCATGACGTTTACATAGCACCTGTTACCATGACGTTTACATAGCACCTGTTACCATGACGTTTACATAGCACCTGTTATCATGACGTTTACATAGCACCTGTTACCATGACGTTTACATAGCACCTGTTATCATGACGTTTACATAGCACCTGTTACCATGACGTTTACATAGCACCTGTTATCATGACGTTTACATAGCACCTGTTATCATGACGTTTACATAGCACCTGTTACCATGACGTTTACATAGCACCTGTTATCATGACGTTTACATAGCACCTGTTATCATGACGTTTACATAGCACCTGTTATCATGACGTTTACATAGCACCTGTTATCATGACGTTTACATAGCACCTGTTACCATGACGTTTACATAGCACCTGTTATCATGACGTTTACATAGCACCTGTTACCATGACGTTTACATAGCACCTGTTACCATGACGTTTACATAGCGACCTGTTACCATGACGTTTACATAGCACCTGTTATCATGACGTTTACATAGCACCTGTTACCATGACGTTTACATAGCGACTGTTACCATGACGTTTACATAGCACCTGTTATCATGACGTTTACATAGCACCTGTTATCATGACGTTTACATAGCACCTGTTACCATGACGTTTACATAGCGACTGTTACCATGATGTTTAAAGAGCGACTGTTACCATGACGTTTACATAGCACCTGTTATCATGACGTTTACATAGCACCTGTTACCATGACGTTTACATAGCACCTGTTACCATGACGTTTACATAGCACCTGTTACCATGACGTTTACATAGCACCTGTTACCATGACGTTTACATAGCACCTGTTACCATGACGTTTACATAGCACCTGTTACCATGACGTTTACATAGCACCTGTTATCATGACGTTTAAAGAGCAACTGTTACCATGACGTTTACATAGCGACTGTTACCATGACGTTTACAGAATCACATGACGTTTACAGAACCACTGTTCCTATGAAATTTACAGTCACTGTTACCATGACGTTTACAGAATAATTGTTAACAACATTATGTTTGCATAAAAATGGTTAACATGCTGTTCACATTCCAACTGTGGGCATGCTGTTTCCAGACTGTTCCTTGGTTTATGATTATGTTTCTCGTGTTTTTTTGTTGGTTGAGGTAATCAGGTGTTTTCCGTTTGATTGGTTGGACGTGCGGCTGTGCAAAGGCGACTCTCATTGTCACCATGACGACAGGTAAACAGTGTCACCTCCTCGATGTAACAACCTCTCCTCCACTTCAGCTACAGAGGCGCTCTCTCCATGTCCACCCGCCGGTCTGACTCCTGGTGACATCATCACTCACTGCCTGCTGATGAGCACATGGTGACATCATCACTCACTGCCTGCTGATGAGCACATGGTGACATCATCACTCACTGCCTGCTGATGAGCACATGGTGCTCAATGTTACACAACCAACCCTCATACACACACACACACACACACACTGCTTACAATGAAACCACACACACACACACACACACACACACACACACACACACACACACCACACACACACACACACACACACACTACTAACAATGAAACCCCCCCCCACACACACATACACATACTGCTAACAATGAAACCACACACACACACACACACACATATACACACACACTGCTCACAATGAAACAACACACACACACACACACACACACACACACACACACACACTGCTAGGATACGTGGAAAGAGAAGAATGGAGAATGACATAATGGAATTTCAACAGGCCTTGAGTCATTAGTAGCCAGAGTGAAACACACACACACACACACCTATAAGCAGAGCATGAAGAATTCAAACAGTCCATTATGAAGGTTCCATCAGGCTATGCCAGAGACACAACCTGAGGAATGGAACAGAAGAGACATTAATAGAATCACTCCAGAAACGTATGGTGTTCTACTGTATCCTGCTCTGGCTTGTCCATCAGGACATCACATTGCAATGACCGCCTCCATTTTGGAAGCATGGCAGGATTAGAATCTTAGTTATTATGTTAGTTGTAATGTGTTTTTGGTCATTGTTTAGTCATGAATATAGGGAGACATGGTTTAGTGACACTATATTGAGGTCTACGTTGATTCAGGATTCTACAGTACTACTTCAACTCTCTTGAGTCCTCTGAAGAGAGCGGAGTATCGCCCACAACTAAAAAATCCCATGATGCATTCTGATTAGGAAGCCCTTTACGTAGCACCGGGGCTCTTGATCCAAAGGACGGGAACTCCGGAGCTCCTGCTGTTTCTAACTCTAACTCGAGTTCAGCAACATTGGAAGTGCGCTTCTCGGGGAATGAAGCGTGAGATAATGAACAGGCGACTTCCTGCCCTCATCTCCATTTGAGGTCTCATTTGGTTTTCAGAGAAACAGAACGTCTGAAACAGATGAAGGTGGTTCATCTCACCCTCTTCCTCAGGGCACATTAGCATATTCAGGAGCAGAATGAAAGATCACTTATCATATTTATCATATTTATCATCGACTTCAAGATAGAGGTCAACAGGCCGTGTTCTGAAAAAGCTTTAAAGAACTGAACTAAAAACAGACTTAAAGCTGGTTACTAGAACCCTACATCAACCAAGGGTTTGGACCAGGGTCTGGGTCACGTGACCAGCGTGGGACCAGGGTCTGGGTCACGTGACCAGCGTGGGACCGGGGTCTGGGTCACGCGACCAGCGTGGGACCGGGGTCTGGGTCACGTGACCAGCGTGGGACCGGGGTCTGGGTCACGTGACCAGCGTGGGACCGGGGTCTGGGTCACGTGACCAGCGTGGGACCGGGGTCTGGGTCACGTGACCAGCGTGGGACCAGGGTCTGGGTCACGTGACCAGCGTGGGACCGGGGTCTGGGTCACGTGACCAGCGTGGGACCGGGGTCTGGGTCACGTGACCAGCGTGGGACCGGGGTCTGGGTCACGTGACCAGCGTGGGACCGGGGTCTGGGTCACGTGACCAGCGTGGGACCGGGGTCTGGGTCACGTGACCAGCGTGGGACCGGGTCTGGGTCACGTGACCAGCGTGGGACCGGGGTCTGGGTCACGCGACCAGCGTGGGACCGGGGTCTGGGTCACGTGACCAGCGTGGGACCGGGGTCTGGGTCACGCGACCAGCGTGGGACCGGGGTCTGGGTCACGTGACCAGCGTGGGACCGGGGTCTGGGTCACGTGACCAGCGTGGGACCGGGGTCTGGGTCACGTGACCAGCGTGGGACCGGGGTCTGGGTCACGTGACCAGCGTGGGACCGGGGTCTGGGTCACGTGACCAGCGTGGGACCGGGGTCTGGGTCACGTGACCAGCGTGGGACCGGGGTCTGGGTCACGTGACCAGCGTGGGACCGGGGTCTGGGTCACGTGACCAGCGTGGGACCGGGGTCTGGGTCACGTGACCAGCGTGGTCTGTGGTGCGATCACAACCATCGCTATTGAAATGAGGTGAAGTGCAGCCGAGGTCTGATGAGCCAACACCTTCTAACACCAACTAGGACTAACCGCAAACCCCCACCCTTCAGAAACCCATCCAGAAAACACAAGCAGAGGGTTTCAGATTGGACCTTGGTCTAAATGATATGTTATATTGCAATGTGTGGCAGGTAAAGGACGGCAATTTAGCAGAAAGCTGAAGTTTAGTGGCAAAATGCAGGCTAGAGACGCAGGAGTTTGCAGTCATCTCTTGTCTGACAGAGAGGCAGCTGCTGTCTTATTTTCTATAAGCGATGGCGGAGAGGCGGTGAGGTGTTGCTATGGAGTGAGACCGTGGGGAGCCAGGACAGCAACAACAACATAACACTACACCACATTAGGAACAAACACATCAGTAAATGTTTTTTTATGTTGGCAGAAAAGCCAATAATTCATGTGGCACTCACTAATACTACCTAGCTATTAACTCACCAATGAACTCTCTTGAACTAGTTATCCATTTAGCCAGTGTGTGAATGGAGTCCAGCTCCAAAGCCAATACACTTCCCTGCCACTGGGATAAGCAGCAATATGTCTCTAATCCAGCTACTGCCCGTCCATCCATTCACCTCCAAAACCGCCCCCCGCAGTAGAAAAAGCTCTCTCAACTGTGGTGGTTAGAAACTTTGGTTTCTTTTCAATTCCGAACAAACAGGACAAGGCGCCTGTCTAACAACATATGTGAAGGTCATCCATCTTTAAGTCTATGGCACATCCTGAGCCCCAGGGGACTGAGCAGCAGACAGACAGAGAATGCTGATTCTAAGATGAGACAGCAGGCTGCTACGCTGCCCCCTGCTGGCTGGTCCTGTGTGCATCTAAAGCCTCTCATAAACCCGTGGACCTGAAAGGGGCTCTCTGAAGCCAGTTTAGATTCACACTTTCTTTCTTGGTGAACCATGCATCTCACCACTCCTTTGGGCCATAACATCTTCTTAATGACATGTTAATAAACCAATCATATTGTTATAATTACAATAATAACAAATAAGAAACTCTTGCATGCTCAAGTTGCTGTTCATTCCAATTGTCTTCCCATCAGGCCCCTAGTGGCCATTAGAAATAACTGCTCCTTCTCACATGGGCTGCAGCAGCGTGGAGATAGTCGCCACTTGGGCACCTCTTGTGGTCATTGGTTCAGATCCCATCAATACAAGAAGAGACTTGTCATCTCTTCCTGTTCTGTCTCCATTCCTGGAACCCCCCCCCCCCACACACACACACACACACCACACACACACACACACACACACACACACACACTGTTTTGAAGCAGTAGTAGAGGTGCCATGGAAGAGGCCTCTGGAGGGAGGTGATCATCACTCAACTCACTCACACATTCCTTTGCTGGCTGGTTGTGGAAGAGTCTCCGTACCCTGAGGTGGTTCCTGAAAGACAAGCCTACAAAGCCGTCCGTACCGGAGCTAAAAGCCACAGAAATATTTTCCACCGCCGCAGGTTAGGAGGCGAGATGTAGGCAAAAGCAGAGCGGCCGCGAGAGACAAAGGAGCCGGCTAAGGATGGAACACAGCTGGTCTTAAAGTAAAAAAAAGTAAAAAATATATATATAAAGACACAGAAGCAGAACTCAAACCCTCGTCTTCCGTACTCAATCCATCTTTCAGCCATCCCCCCTCCTCTCTCTCTTCCCCTCCTCCGTCACACTGACTCACACACAGTTCATTCTCCCCCATTCCCTCTCTCTCTCCCTCCCCCTCCCCCTCTCTCTCTCCCCCCCCCCCCTCTCCCTCCCCTCCCTCTCTCTCTCTCTCTCTCTCTCTCTCTCCCCCTCCCCCTCTCCCTCCCCCCTCCTCCCCTCTCTCTCTCTCTCTCCCCCTCCCCTCTCTCTCCTCTCCCCCTCTCTCTCTCTCTCTCTCTCTCTCTCTCTCTCTCTCTCTCTCTCTCTCTCTGGTCTGGTTTGGCAACTGGTCATCTGTGTGGGCAGTGATTCCATCAGGTTGTAACCAGGAGAGAGGAAGTGGTTAGGGATCATTCTGGCTTCTAGAGTCACTCTCCTCCTCTCCTTCTCCCTCTCCTCCTTCCTCTTCTCTCATCTCTCCTCTCCTCCCACCACTCACTGTTACCCACTCCTTCTCTCCTCCTTCCTCTCCTCCTCTCTCCTCTCCTCCTCTCTCCTCCTCTCCTCTCTTCCTCTCCTCTCCTCCTCACCCTCCTTCCTCCTCCTCCTCCTTCCTCTCCTCTCCTCTCATCTCCTCCTTCCTCTCCTCTCCTCCTCTCCTGCTCCTCTCCTCCTGCCTTCCTCTCTCCTCTCGTCCTCTCCTCTCCTCCTTCCTCTCCTCTCCTCCTCTCCTACATCCTCTCCTCTCCTCCCTCCACTCACTCTCCCCCTCTCCACTCTCCCCCTTCTCCTCTCCTCCTCCCCTTCTCCTCTCCTCCTCCCCTCCTTCCTCTCCTCATTCCTCTCCTTCTCCAGCATGTCACACTGCAGGAGGGAATGGGGAGTAAGCTTTCCATTGTATTTGTTGCAAATGGCCAATAAAAATATTGTATCTTGTATCTCTCCTCTTCCTCCTCACTCTCACTCCTGCCTCTTCTTCTATCTCTCCTCTCTTCCTCTCCTCCTTCCTCTCAGCCTCTCCTCCTCTTTTTCTTCCTCTTCTCCCACCTCTCCTCTCCTCCTTCCTCTCCTCTCCTTCTTCCTCTCCTCTCAACCTCTCTTCCCACCTTTCCTCTCCTCCCTCTACTCACTCTCACCCTCCTCTCCTCCCTTATCTTTCTGCCTCTTCCCACTTCGACCAAATCAAAGCACTGCATTGGGCTTCCGCAGTGTGCGCAGTGTGAGCAGTGTGTGAAATGTGTGCAGTGTGTGCAGTGTGTGCAGTGTGTGTGCAGTGTGTGTGCAGTGTGATCAGTGTGTGTGCAGTGTGTGCAGTGTGATCAGTGTGTGTGTGCAGTGTGATCAGTGTGTGTGCAGTGTGTGCAGTGTATGCAGTGTGTGTGCAGTGTGTTTGCAGTGTGTGCTGTGTGTGTGCAGTGTGTGTCCAGTGTGTGTGCCGTGTGAGTGCAGTGTGTGTGAAGTGTTTGCTGTGTGTATGTAGTGTGTGCAGTGTATGCAGTGTGTGCAGTGTGTGAAATATGTGTGCAGTGTGCGTGCCGTGTGTCTGCAGTGTGTGTGCAGTGTGATGTGCCGTGTGTGCCGTGTGTGTGTGTGCAGTGTGTGCAGTGTGTGTGCAGTGTGTGTGTGCAGTGTGCGTGCAGTGTGTGTGTGTGTGCAGTGTGCGTGCAGTGTGCGTGCAGTGTGTGTGCAGTGTGCGTGCAGTGTGTGTGCAGTGTGTGCAGTGTGTGTGCAGTGTGTGTGTGCAGTGTGCGTGCAGTGTGTGTGTGTGTGCAGTGTGCGTGCAGTGTGCGTGCAGTGTGTGTGCAGTGTGCGTGCAGTGTGTGTAAGGTACTCAGGATACCAAACTGGTCTAACCTTTCCTACACACCTCCCAATACGCCGCTATCCACAATCAGTTGAGTATCATCTCACTGCAACGCGCCACTAAAGACCCAGCTCCCCTTCCCTCTACGGCTCCTCGTCTCAGCCCTTTGGTTCATGAGGTTAACTGGTGAATCCATAGCGTTATGCGATGGTGGTTCGAGTGTAGAACCGACCGGGAGCGTCTCTCTGCAGGCCAGCCTCATCGCTGCCTGCTCCTTAAGGACCTCTTTAAGTGTCTAAAAGTGGCTAATTAAATAAGATCCTAACTTTGACCAGCTGTCAAACTAAATAAAAACCTGTTGAATAGTTTGGTTCGAAGAGTAAACTGAAGTAGTCTGGCGAGACTATTGAAATAAGAAAAACTAACTTGGGAGCTTGACTGGAAACTGGCTTTTTAATGGAAAGATAAAAGGAATAGCAGCTGCTCTTGTTTCATAAAATAATCCCTTGTCCTTAATAAATGAGGACAGGGCTTTGTTATGCCTTCATCTTAGTATTCACCTGCTCAACAAAGAACCAAGAGAAAAGACTTGTTAATTACTCACTTTATGGAAAAATCTCCAATAAAAAAATGGACTTAATACTGAATGTCACTTCTTGCCCAATCCTTCCAAATGCTCAAGTTTGGTCCTTCTTCAATAATCTGGTTCAACGTTTGGATTGTTTAAATTAACACATTTATAGACTAAATATGAGCGAGAGAGAGAGAGAGAGAGAGAGAGAGAGAGAGAGAGAGAGAGAGAGAGAGAGAGAGAGAGAGAGAGAGGGAGAGGGAGAGGGAGAGAGAGAGAGAGAGAGAGAGAGAGAGAGAGAGAGAGAGAGAGAGAGAGATACAAACATACAGTGAAATGTGTTCTCTGCATTTAACCCATCCTGGTATTAGGAGCAGTGGGCAGCTGTTTATACAGAGGGGAGCAGTTAGGGTTAGGGGTCTTCCTCAAGAGAGGAGAGAGAGAGAGAGAGAGAGAGAGAGAGAGAGAGAGAAGAGAGGAGAGAGAGAGAGAGAGAGAGAGAGAGAGAGAGAGGAGAGAGAGAGAGAGAGAGAGAGAGAGAGAGAGACTGTCCCATATGAGCTCCATTTAATTAGGAGACGGTTTCCATGGTTACCTTTTACACAGCCAGTCTTTATTAATCTCCTCTGAGTGGCCTCAGATTTTCCCAAAATTTGCCTCCTCAGACCCGATCAGAGTGCTCATAGAACACCACTGAGACTGATACCAAGAGCAGGAGGGAAGAGGGAGGGTGAGAGTGAGGGTAGGAGTGCAGAGTGAGGGGTAAGGAGTGCAGAGTGAGGGGTAAGGAGTGCAGAGTGAGGGGTGAAGGAGTGCAGAGTGAGGGGTAAGGAGTGCAGAGTGAGGGGTAAGGAGTGCAGAGTGAGGGGTAAGGAGTGCAGAGTGAGGGGTAAGGAGTGCAGAGTGAGGGGTAAGGAGTGCAGAGTGAGGGGTAAGGAGTGCAGAGTGAGGGGTGAGGAGTGCAGAGTGAGGGGTAAGGAGTGCAGAGTGAGGGGTAAGGAGTGCAGAGTGAGGGGTAAGGAGTGCAGGGGGGTAAGGAGTGCAGAGTGAGGGGTAAGGAGTGCAGAGTGAGGGGTAAGGAGTGCAGAGTGAGGGGTAAGGAGTGCAGAGTGAGGGGTAAGGAGTGCAGAGTGAGGGGTGAGGAGTGCAGAGTGAGGGGTAAGGAGTGCAGAGTGAGGGGTGAGGAGTGCAGAGTGAGGGGTGAGGAGTGCAGAGTGAGGGGTAAGGAGTGCAGAGTGAGGGGTAAGGAGTGAATAGTGAGGGGTAAGGAGTGAGGGGTAAGGAGTGCAGAGTGAGGGGTAAGGAGTGAATAGTGAGGGGTAAGGAGTGAATAGTGAGGGGTAAGGAGTGAGGGGTAAGGAGTGCAGAGTGAGGGGTAAGGAGTGAATAGTGAGGGGTAAGGAGTGCAGAGTGAGGGGTAAGGAGTGCAGAGTGAGGGGTAAGGAGTGCAGAGTGAGGGGTAAGGAGTGAATAGTGAGGGTTAAGGAGTGAATAGTGAGGGGTAAGGAGTGAATAGTGAGGGTTAAACATGGCCCTCATTGCACGCTGGCTGGTCAATCATTTAAAATGCAGCTACAATCATTCCTGTCTTGGTCGACCAAACGATAACTTGCCCACATCAAATATTACTTGATGAATTATGAGTATGAGTGAAATATGTGACTGGACTATTTATACTCCAAAGTATTGTAATGGGTCTCAGTGAGCCATGAGTCACAGACTACAACCAAGGAACCAGAACCAGAACAAGAACCAGAACCAGAACAAGAACAAGAACAAGAACATGAACCAGAACAAGAACAAGAACATGAACCAGAACCAGAACAAGAACAAGAACAAGAACCAGAACCAGAACCAGAACCAGAACAAGAACCAGAACCAGAACCAGAACAAGAACCAGAACCAGAACAAGAACAAGAACAAGAACAAAGAACAAAGAACAAGAACAAGAACAAGAACAAGAACAAAGAACAAAGAACAAGAACAAGAACCAGAACAAGAACCAGAACCAGAACCAGAACCAGAACACGAACAAGAAGATTTGAGAAGAAGATCACTTGATTTAATTTCCCCACATCAGCTGTTGTTCAGTGAGGTGAAGGCAGGTGCAGAGGAGACACCTCGTTATGACCTGACCTTGTTATGACCACATCACAGAACCGCTCACACACACATGAACACAGTAAGCTAAGCTCAGGTAGAGCCACACTCCAATTCATGGGTCAGTGAGGCTGCTTCAACCAGCCGCCAACCACAGACACTCCACACATACGTATATATACTGTATGTAGAGACTCTCTACATACAGAGACTCTGGGAGTCAGCAGGTGTGTATTTGTGTGTGTGTGTGTGTGTGTGTGTGTGTGTGTGTGTGTGTGTGCGCGTTTGTGTGTGTGTGTGTGTGTGTGTATGAGTGTATGTATGTATGTATGTATGTGTGTGTGTGTGTGTGTGTGTGTGTGTGTGTGTGTGTCAGTGTGTGTTTGTGTGAGTGTGTGTGTGTGAGTGTGTGTGTGAGTGTATGTTTGTGTGAGTGTGTTTGTGTGAGTGTGTTTGTGTGAGTGTGTGAGTGTGTGAGTGTGTGTGAGTGTGTGTATGTGAGTGTGTGTGTATGTGCATTGTTGAGTGTTGTAGAGATGTGTCAGCCGTGGGCATTTGAGTATATACTGTATTTATCTGGTTTATATTCATATCATAATGATATTATGTATTATTTATATTAATATCCTTGATATATTTACATCATGACATGTCCTTATATTGATACCCATAGGTCAGCAAGACTGTATATTTAACATATTGTATAGTTATACGGCTGTATGTACGTATGTGTTCCTGTCCCGACCAGGAGAGCAGGTGAAGTGGGGTTAGGGTTACAGCGCTACAGGGGATGCTGCGGAGTTGGCATGGGATGACCGACGCCTCACAGGCTAATGGGAACAGCTCCGTTTGGACACCAGCCCAATGTAACCCCCTGCAGGTTTGAGTAAACGTTGCAAATGCATTTGATTTGTGCAGCCATGTGGATGTGGGAGATGTGAGCTCGATATCAGAGGTGGCTTCATACTCACTCACCAAGGGGAGGCTCAATGCTGTTCCTCAAAGGGGGAGTAGATCATTCATTACAAAGGGAATGGTTATCTTGAGGATTTCATCAGCGGAAAACAGACCAAGCGCACCCCTGTGTCAGTGGTTGGTTTGGTCCGTCGGCTCTCATCACTTTCCTCCAGGGAATCTCTGCCAGAACCCATGAGCAACACGCTGTTATCAAACTCACGTTGGAAACATTCTCTCCTTCACCTCAAGGTGGGATCCTTGCAGGACAAAAGCCTCCAGGAAGATGACAACATGTAAACGTACATCAAGATACTAAATAATATATACTATAATAATAATATACAGCTAAACGAGAGGAGGCTAACATAGGCTAGCACTACAGATGGCACCGTACCCATGGATACTGGAACTTTAAGAATCGCTAACCCGGAAGCTACGGCTGCCATGAATGTTGGATAAACTACACGCTGTCTATTGGATAGAAAATAATAATTAATGGATTGTTATAGTATAGTGTTGTATAGTATGAGTATAGTACGTAAGTAATATGGGGAGTAAGCATTTCATTGTACTTGTTGCATATGGTGAATAAAAACATCTTGCATCTTGCATCTTGTTTATGGATTATGTGTAATGAATGGGGGTGAATGGGGGTGAATGGCGTGTGTATTGTATATATATTATATATATATTATATATATAGAAGTTGTGATCCTTTAGATCTGCCACACATTCAAAAGTCAGTTTTGAAATGACCATTAACTAAATCTATAAATACTATTGCATCATGTCTCTTTGGGCTGAACAGCAGGTTGGTTCTGCATCACAGGAAGAGAGAGTCTGGGGGTTATGGAATCCAGGCCCGGGACCTGGTCCCACCTAATACCAGGTACCAGGTACCAGGTACCACCTAATACCAGGTACCACCTAATACCAGGTACCAGGTACCACCTGATACCAGGTACCAGGTACCACCTAATACCAAGTACCAGGTCCCACCTAATACCAGGTACCAGGTACCACCTGATACCAGGTACCAGGTACCACCTAATACCAGGTACCAGGTACCACCTGATACCAGGTACCAGGTACCACCTAATACCAGGTACCACCTAATACCAGGTACCAGGTACCACCTGATACCAGGTACCAGGTACCACCTAATACCAGGTACCAGGTACCACCTAATACCAGGTACCAGGTACCACCTAATACCAGGTACCAGGTACCACCTAATACCAGGTACCAGGTACCACCTAATACCAGGTACCACCTAATACCAGGTACCAGGTACCACCTAATACCTGGTAGCAGGTACCACCTAATACCTGGTACCAGGTATCACCTAATACCTGGTACCACCTAATACCTGGTACCACCTAATACCTGGTACCTGGTACCACCTAATACCTGGTACCACCTAATACCTGGTACCTGGTACCACCTAATACCAGGTACCAGGTTTTAGGTGGTACCACCTAATACCAGGTATTAGGTGATACCAGGTATTAGGTGGTACCAGGTGTACCAGGTATTAGGTGATACCAGGTATTAGGTGGTACCTGGTATTAGGTGGTACCTGGTATTAGGTGGTACCAGGTAATGGGTGGTACCAGGTATTAGGTGGTACCAGGTATTAGGTGGTACCAGGTATTAGGTGGTACCAGGTATTAGGTGATACCAGGTATTAGGTGGTACCAGGTATTAGGTGGTACCAGGTATTAGGTGATACCAGGTATTAGGTGGTACCAGGTATTAGGTGGTACCTGGTATTAGGTGGTACCAGGTATTAGGTGATACCTGGTATTAGGTGGTACCAGGTATTAGGTGATACCAGGTATTAGGTGGTACCAGGTACCACCTAATACCAGGTATTAGGTGGTACCAGGTATTAGGTGGTACCAGGTATTAGGTGATACCAGGTATTAGGTGGTACCAGGTATTAGGTGGTACCAGGTATTAGGTGGTACCAGGTATTAGGTGATACCAGGTATTAGGTGGTACCAGGTATTGGGACCGCTGCTCCCTGCTCACCTGCTAGCCTTATCACCTAGCCACAGTTATGCTAGCAACAAAGTTTCAACAGCAGCTGTCAATGAAGGTTCTTTTGTTTGACTTACTTACGTTTTCACTTTGATTTCTTTGAAATTCATACGTAGTTGTTATATATTAATATATATATATTAATATATATATACATATATATATATATTAATATATATATATATGTCCTGTCCACCTGAAGGCATTGGAGAGCTCAGTGTCTCTGAGGGCGTGTGAAGAGGGTTCACTGGAGATGATGTGTGGAGGAGAGACAAGATGGAGACTGGGAGAGAGGCTCAGGACCTCCACAGAATCCTAAGTAGACTCTCTCTCTCTCTCTCTCTCTCTCTCTCTCTCTCTCTCTCCCCCTCCCTCTCGCTCTCTCTCTCTCTCTCTCTCTCTCTCTCTCTCTCTCTCTCTCTCTCTCTCTCTCTCTCTCTCTCTCTCTCTCTCTCTCTCTCTCTCTCTCCCCCTCCCTCTCTCTCTCCCCCTCCCTCTCTCTCTCTCTCTCTCTCTCTCTCTCTCTCTCTCTCTCTCTCTCTCTCTCTCTCTCTCTCTCTCTCTCTCTCTCTCTCTCTCTCTCACTCTCCCCCTCTCTCTCTCTCTCTCTCTCTCTCTCTCTCTCTCTCTCTCTCTCTCTCTCTCTCTCTCTCTCTCTCTCTCTCTCTCTCTCTCCTCTCTCTCTCTCTCTCTCTCTCTCCCTCCTCTCTCTCTCTCTCTCTCTCTCTCTCTCTCTCTCTCTCTCTCTCTCTCTCTCTCTCTCTCTCTCTCTCTCTCTCTCTCTCTCTCTCTCTCTCTCTCTCTCTCTCTCTCTCTCTCTCTCTCTCTCTCTCTCTCTCTCTCTCTCTCCGTAGCTCCTGGTCTCTGAGGTGCTAAAAGACGTTGTGTTTCTTAATAGGACCAGATGGGCATTGCTCTGACTGAACTGAGAACACACACACATGGGAGGATGAGGGAGGGAGGGAGGGAGGGAGAGAGGGAGGGAGAGAGGGGGCATGGGAGGTGTGAAGGACACAGCGGAGCCCAAATGACTAAGCTTACAATTCAGGGGATTTCGTGTTCCTCGAGGAAACCTCGTCAGGACGGCTTTAGTAAAGTTGTGGCAAGAGTTTGTAAAGATAATCCTGTTAGGAGTTTATTCCTGATATGAAAATCAGTCGTACAAAACCCTGTCTCACAAGTATCATATCTATATCTATCAGTGGCGAAGCGTGTCTATCACAACTGGACCTTCTGTAGACCAGGGGTTCCCCAACTCTTCAGCCCGCGACCCCCAACATAACAGACCCCCCCCCCCCAACATAACAGACCCCCCCCCCCCCCCCAACATAACAGACCCCCCCCCCCCCCCCAACATAACAGACCCCCCCCCCCCCCCACTGTCACCGGAGGGACTGGAACATTAAAAACAACGTGTGCGCAGATCTTCACCATCGAGAACATCGTGAAGTCCAAGGGGGGGGGGGGGGGTCCAACGTGAAGTCCAAGGGGGGGGGGGGGGGGGTCCAACGTGAAGTCCAAGGGGGGGGGGGGGGGGGGTCCAACGTGAAGTCCAAGGGGGGGGGGGGGTAATACACAAAAAATTGTGTAGCTTTTTTTCAGCTGCAAATTATACTGTCGTGAATCTGTCGGAATCAGAATTCCTTTATTCGTCACCCTTACATATTAAACGGACTTACATAATAAAAATATCTATGCACACGTTATTATTAACAATAATAATAATAATAATAATACAAATTATAATAAAAAATAAAAAATATTAAATAAAAACCTCATGGTCACATCAAGAGGATTCTGAAATCATCTCGCGACCCCCCCCCCCCCCTCGGGGTCCCGCGACCCCCACTTTGGGAACCCCTGCTGTAGACCACTTGTCATTGGCACTTTCACCTGTCAAAATGTAAGTGAAAAGGTGAAAGTGCTAATGACAAGACATATGCAAATTAGGTGATTATTGATCGCGGTTTTGTAACTCTTAGTTACGTTAAGTCTTTTCACGTTAAGCGATGCAAAGAAAGATCAAGTCCAAACTCTCAATTTAAATGCACAACAATGCTTAACAAACCCAAGTCAGCCATTAACTAATCAGTCAACAAGTGTGTGGAAACAAAATGCAACAACCAGCTCAACGAGACGCAACACTGAGACAAAACCAGCAAAGACAAATGAGTCTCACTCACCAATGATGTTCACTTAAAGACCAAATCCATTCTCCTGTCCTTCTGGATGGTTCGACCACCATCAGGTCATAAAGATGATCGCTTTTCAGATCCAAAATAAGTTGCCTTTCCAATTCCCTGCCCTCTGGTCGGTCCCAAATAGCAACACTCCCATCAGTAGAGCCTCTTGTGGCTAGTAGAGCCCGTTAGCCACGGGTATCTTTCCCAGTTGCTAGCCTGAAAATGGCGAACATAGCCTGCTTTAACAACTTGATTCAGCTCAAGATTGTCAGGCGTTGGATGGCCTTTTTTAATAATGTCCATCTTTACATTGAATGGTCGTCTTGAAAATGGTTCCGACAATAAATCTGCAACGACATCATCTTCGCCTGTTGCCATTTTGACGTAAAATCCTACGTAGAAACAACGTAGCACTACGCTAGATCCCCTCTCGCTCCAGCCAGTATACCTTCTAGCTCCCTATTGAGCTGTGGGGAAATCTGAAAGAATACGCCCATTGGCTACAAATCACTATATGATTGGTTGATCAAATTGTCAATCCAAACGTACGCTCTCATTCAGTCTAAGGGCCAAAGCAATCGGGAATACTTTGGTTGAAGGATATTCTTCCCAGCAACCCAGAAAAATATCTGATTGGTTGCATTGTTTTTCAAACACAAAACCACTCAAATGCGTCGTGCATGGACCGAGAAAGACAAACAAATCAACATAACACTGTAATATAACAGATAACAACACAGATACCATTCTCATTTATTCATTTTATTTCAATTGTATTACATTTTATTAAATTGTATTACATTTTATTAAATTGTATTACATTTTATTAAATTGTATTACATTTTATTAATACAATTAATTCGATTTTTTTGGTTTCATCTGAGAGTTCCAGGGTCTTCTCTGAATACCTTGAAGGCCCTGACGCTTCACCACTGATATATATATATGATACTTTTTATATATATATATATATATATATATATATATATAAAGTATCAACACTTTATCATGGACGCAAACACCAAATCCCCACTCGGCACCTCAGAGACAACTCAAAGAAATGCTCACCGAGCACATGAGTTTAATACCAACAGCCCCAGTGTTGTGTGTGTGTGTGTGTGTGTGTGTGTGTGTGTGTGTGTGTGTGTGTGTGTCGTCTGTGCACGTGTGTGAGACTGTGTGTAATAGAAATATAATATATTCACAAGAACACATGCTAATCCCACCACAAGTGGATCAAATGGGATTACTGAAACTTTATCTTGAAGTACAACTTAATGTTTCCCCGTCTCTATCTGTAACTCCACCCCGTGCTGCTCTCCAAGCCAACCTCCCCTTCTTCCCTCAGGGTC
>CM051018.1:25409881-25499881 GCA_027704905.1 Muraenolepis orangiensis
ACTTTCGACATGATTGACTAGAGGTCAGAATTTAGAGGCTGCAGTGACAGACAGCGCCTCTTGAGGTACAAAGTGGAATTATGAGGCTGGCGCTAGCTGGGCTAGCTGCTAACTTAACTAAATATCTCAGCAACACAATACAAAGACATCTTTCACAACGGTGAAACAGTGATTTCTTCACATTCTGTTGATCATTTAGTATTCAAAGAGTATCTCCATCCATCCATCCATCCATCTTCTCCCGCTTATCCGTAATCGGGTCGCGGAGGTAGCAGCTTCAGCAGGGGACTCTCCCTGGCAACATCGACTAGCTCTGACTGGGGGATCCCGAGGCGTTCCCAGGCCAGTGTGGAGATGTAATCACCCCACCTGTACCTCGGTCTGCCCCGTGGTCTCTTCCCAGTTGGATGTGCCTGGAAAACCTCCCTCGGGAGGCGACCAGGAAGCATCCTTACTAGATGCCCGAACCACCTCAACTGGCTCCTTTCTACGCGAAGGAGCAGCGGCTCTACTCCGAGTCTCTCACGAGTGACTGAGCTTCTCACCCTATCCCTCAGGGAGATACCAGCCACCCTCCTGAGGAAACAAATTTTGGCCGCTTGTATTCGCGATCTCGTTCTTTCGGTCATTACCCATTGCACATGGCCATAGGTGAGGGTAGGAACGAAGACTGATTGGTAGATCGAGAGCTTTGCCTTCTGGCTCAGCTCTGTTTTGTTTACAACGGTGCACCAAAGTGCACCCAATACCGCTCCCGCTGTACCTATTCTCCTGTCAATCTCACGCTCCATCCTCCCCTCACTCGAGAACAAGACCCCGAGGTACTTGAACTCCTTCACTTGGGATAAGGACTCCCTCCCTACTTGGAGTAGACAATCCACCGGTTGCCTGCTAAGAACCATGGCCTCAGATTTGGAGGTGCTGATCCTCATCCCAGCCGCTTCACATTCCGCTGCAAACCGATCCAGTGAGGGCTGAAGGTCACATACTGATGACGCAAACAGGACCACATCATCTGCAAACAGCAGCGATTCAATCCTGAGCCCACCATACTGAAACCCCTCCCCTCCATGACTACGCCTTGAAATCCTGTCCATGAAAATCACAAACAGGATGGGTGACAAAGCGCAGCCCTGGTGGAGGCCAACTTACTACCGAGAATCCGGACACAGCTCTTGCTTTGGGAGTACAGAGATTGGATGGCCCTCAACAGTGACCCCCGCACCCCATACTCCCACAGCACCCCCCACAGTATTTCCCGAGGGACCCGATCATATGCCTTCTCCAAATCCACAAAACACATCCAGGATCCTTGCAAGAGTAAAAAGCTGGTCCGTTGTTCCACGACCAGGGTGGAATCCGCATTGTTCCTCTTCAATCAGAGGTTCGACTATCGGCCGAACCCTCCTTTCCAGCACCTTGGAGTAGACTTTCCCAGGGAGGCTGAGTAATGTGATACCCCTGTAATTGGCACACACCCTCTGGTCACCCTTTTTGAACAGGGGTACCACCACCCCCGTTTGCCACTCCTCAGGCTCTGTCCCAGACTTCCACGCAATGTTGAAAAGACGTGTCATCCATGACAGCCCCTCAACACCCAGAGCCTTTAAAATTTCTGGACGGATCTCATCAAACCCTGGGGCTTTGCCACTGCGGAGATGTTTGACTACCGCAGTGACTTCCTCCAGGGAGATTGATGTTTGCCGTCCTTCATCCTCCAGCTCTGTCTCTACCATTGAGGGTGTAGTTGGGTTAAGAAGTTCCTCAAAGTGTTCTTTCCACCGCCCGATCAAACAATTCGGCGCCTCAGTTGAGGTCAGCAATGTCCCACCCTTACTGTACACAGCTTGGATGGATCCACGCTTCCCCCTCCTGAGGCGCCGAATTGTTTGCCATAAACGCTTTGGTGCCGACTGAAAGTCCTTCTCCATGGCTTCTCCGAATTCCTCCCACACCCGCTGCTTTGCCTCTGCTACAGCCGAGGCTGCCATCCTCTTGTTCTGTCGATACCTCGCAACTGAGTCCGGAGTCTCACAGGCTAACATAGCCGGAAGGCCTCCTTCTTCATCCGGACGGCTTCCCTGACCACCTGTGTCCACCACGAAGTCCGAGGGTTGCCGCCCCTTGAGGCACCAATGACCTTGAGGCCACAGCTCTCAACTGCAGCTTCGGCAAAAGAAGCTTTGAACAATGACCACTCTGGCTCAATGCCCCGAGCCTCCACAGAGATGCCTGAAAAATTCTGCCGGAGGTGGGAGTTGAAGGTCTCCCGGACAGGGGCATCCACCAGACGTTCCCAGTTCACCCGCACTACACGTTTGGGCTTACCAGGTCTGTCCAGAGGCTTCCCCCGCCATCTTACCCAACTCACCACCAGATGGTGATCGGTTGACAGCTTTGCCCCTCTCTTCACCCGAGTGTCCAAAACATGCGGCCTCAGGCCAGATGACACGATAACAAAATCAATCATTGACCTTCGGCCTATGGTACTCTGGTACCATGTACACTTATGAGCATCCTTATGTTTGAACATGGTGTAAGCCCCACCAGATCTAATTGGTAGCGCTCCACCTCCCGCACAAGCTCAGGCTCCTTCCCCCCCAGAGAGGTGACATTCCACGTCCCGAAAGCCAGTCTCTGTTGGCTGGGTTTGGTCCGTCGAGGCCCCCTGCCTTCACTGCCACCTAACTGGTAGTGAACCTGACCCCAGTGGTTCCTCCCGTAGGTGGTGGGTCCGCGGGAAGGAGAAGTGGCCACGTTGCTTTTTCGGGCTGTTCCCGACCGGGCTCTGTGGCTAACCCGGCCACCAGGCGCTCGCTGACGGGCCCTCTTTCCGGGCCTGGCTCCGGAAAGGGGCCCCGGGCTTCCTCCGGGCAGGGTATCGTCACTTCTACTTGTTTGTTTGTCCATTAGGGTCTTTGAACAATTCTTAGTCTGGCCCTCCCCTGAGACCAATCTGCAATGGGAGACCCTACCAGGAGCACTAGGCTCCAGACAACACAGCTCTCAGGTTCACAGGGACACCCAAACCTCTCCACCACGATAAGGTGATGGTTCCCAGAGAGGCAAAGAGTATCTGTGAATTTTAATTTGTACAATTATAATTTCAAACCCCTATACCTATATATGTTGAACAAACAATGTATTTTTATCCTGGTAAAGCAGGTCTCCAAAAAGTTTGGTACCAATTTACACATTAGGGGTCTGAATTCGTTTTTCTGTACAGAGCCAATATCTGGAAAACTTTTAAAAATATATATTCTAAAGAGCCACTAAAAAACCCTTTGGTACAAATAGTCTTGGCCCGGATTCCTTTAAAGATAGTTAAACTACTTCAAAATGGCTGAGTTATGCAGGAGTTTATATTTAATACAACTCGTCACCAGAAGTCAAAAGTGCATTTCATTCCTGACACGTCTCCAATAACTGAACCAGTGCTCAGGTAGAAGGACAATACGTTGGCAAACAATAGAAAACAATTCTAATAAACAAACAATGTACTTAGTAAGACGCTAGTAAAGCTCGTAAAAATCATAACTCGGCTTCAGAAGAATGTAGGGCTCAGTACCCAGACAGAGGAAGTGTACAGAATGTGGTGTTGACCACAGGGGGTGACAAAACCATACGTAAATGCCCATATCTCAGCCTGCCATTTGAAAAATTGTCAAATGTGTCACACATGTATGGACCCTGGTTACGCATGTCTCCAAATACTTTGGTAAAACTTCACCTACAGGGGGCGCTATCACTCTGGTTAGATGCTAAATTATTTTCGCTGTACTGTACTTGTGCTGTGCAATGACAATCAATTTGAATCTAATCTAATCTAATCTAATCTAATCATTTCAAAGTCAAACAGTCATGGACATGAAGACGAAGGACGAACATAGGCTGTCACCGTCTCACTCACATTCCGATAAAGACGCACGATAGCCAACATCCGCTAACAGGAGGCCATAATGAGTCAAGTATTTGTATCTGTTACGTGTACAATCATATCATCATATAATGAAGTACGTGAGTATGAATAATTATTATAAATATTGTGATGATTACCATCGTACTTTCTAGATGAAAGCATATAGTTGACTGACACAATATTGAGTTCTCCTGGGGAACCCTCTGTCCCGTCAGAGAGGAGCAGACAGCCCATGGAGGTTAGCCTGCTCTACTGCACAGACTGGATTCCCTCATTTGGATGAAACATAACATGACCCTTGGTGAACAGAACCTCTGGCTGTGGAAAGAGATGAAGGTCATGTCATGGACTAGGCAGCACACTCACAAGTAGGCCGACAGAGATCCTGAAGGCTACTCGCTACACAGATCATTGTGTCGGTCGCTGGGTATTTAGGATTCAGTGGCGAGAGTCCAGTGATGAGCAGCCCTGAGTTTCTCTGATGTCCCCTGATGGTGTGGAGATAGCAGACCAGCCAGAGGACCAGCTCCGAGTGGTTCTCACACCTTCTCGTCTCACACTCACTTTGGGCCAGAAAGATAGGACAAAATTGTCTCTGAATCCAGAAACTACTTAAAATTCCAAAAGAAAAACAATCTAAAATTAAACAAATAAATATATAAATAACCTAACTTGCTAACTGAATATTCTGATGACAGTAGAGCTGTGTTCCTATAAAGTCACCTTCTCACCTTCCACAACCTCCAAGGCTCCTCAAACCAATAAGAACAAATAACAAATACAACTGATTTCAGGGGGAATCACCCACTGATTTCAGGGGGGAATCACTCACTGATTTCAGGGGGGAATCACCCACTGATTTCAGGGGGGAATCACTCACTGATTTCAGGGGGAATCACCCACTGATTTCAGGGTGGTCATTCACTGATTTCAGGGGGAATCACTCACTGATTTCAGGGGGAATCACTCACTGATTTCAGGGTGGTCATTCACTGATTTCAGGAGTGTCATGATGCAAAATCTCTGTAGCCTACAGTGCTTTTCAACAACTCAATAAGGAGTTGTTTAATGACATAAAAACAACAAGTGGCTTCCTGTGGTCTACTACTATAGATAGTAGTATAGTAGTAGTATACATTAGCAACTACTGTGGTTTAAAACTACTTAGTATCCAATGAGTTTCAAACCACAGTAGTAGAAATGTTCAATCAAAGTTTCCATCTCCAGCAGTAGAGAGAACAATAGACCTGTTTCACACAGGTGTCTCCGCTAACACTGAATATAGGCGGCAGTACAGCTCAGGAGGTAGAGCGGTCGCCTCACAACCGGTTGCTGGTTCGATCCCCGGTTCCTCCTAGCAATAAAACTGTGGAGGTGTCCTTGAGCAAGACACCCTAACTGCTCCCCTCTGTATAAATAGCTGACCGTTGCTCCTAATACTAGGATGGGTTAAATGCAGAGAAATTCCTTTCGCTGTACTGTACTTGTGCTGTACACTGACTAATTATTATAATTAATTATAGGTCGTCTATTTTGATGTTCCACGGCGCAGGGGAGTGGACTTAACGTCTAGTACTATTAATTAAACAATAATAGTTCCCGACTTCAGCAGTAAAACCTGATACAGAGTTGACCGAGACAGAAGCCCAGAACCAGAAAGTGTTGGATAAGGTGTTAATGATTGAGTGAGGAGCGTTCCTCCATCATGTGAGCATACCGACAGCATGAATCACCAGTCCACTGCTGGTGTGGACATGAATGCAAACACTGGATCAGCCCTAAAGGTTCTCTGTTTCCTGATCGTGTGGTGAAACAATGACTAGTGATGTAGAGGGCTGGGGGAGCAGCAGGGTGGATACAGGCATCAGAAAAGCTCAACACCAGGGGAAGGAAACCCTTCTCTTACTAAAGGGAACACAAGACCAATATCAATGTGTTTGTCAACTGCATGGCCTGCAGACCAGCATGCAGCAACGTGTGTGTGTGTGTGTGTGTGTGTGTGTGTGTGTGTCTACTGTGAGTGTGTATGTTTCTGTGTGTGTCTACTGTGTGTGAGTTTGTGGGTGTATACTCTGTACATGTGTGTGTGTGTCTACTGCGTGTGTGTGTGTGTGTGTGTGTGTGTGTGTGTGTGTCTACTGTGAGTGTGTATGTTTCTGTGTGTGTCTACTGTGTGTGAGTTTGTGGGTGTATACTCTGTACATGTGTGTGTGTGTCTACTGCGTGTGTGTGTGTGTGTGTGTGTGTGTGTGTGTGTGTGTGTGTGTGTGTGTGTGTGTGTGTGTGTGTCTACTGTGAGTGTGTATGTTTCTGTGTGTGTCTACTGTGTGTGAGTTTGTGGGTGTATACTCTGTACATGTGTGTGTGTGTCTACTGCGTGTGTGTGTGTGTGTGTGTGTGTGTTATACACCATGTATTGGTGGACCTGCTTGGTTCAGATCATGTATATTTGAGGTTGTTCTGCGCAGCAGCATGTGTGTGTGTGTCTACTGCGTGTGTGTGTGTGTGTGTGTGTTATACATTGAGGTTGTTCTGCGCAGCAGCATGTGTGTGTGTGTGTGTGTGTGTTATACATTGAGGTTGTTCTGCGCAGCAGCATGTGTGTGTGGACGCTGACAATAACACGGAACAATAATAGCAAGATGTTTGCTGTCAGTTGAATCGGTTGCAAAATTCACAAATTCCAGATTATTAGGAAAGATAGCAGAACCACACACTTTGTTCAAAAATAAACATTATTGATCAGAGTTTATGATAAAGGATCCATTTGATTGAATGACACACACACTTCCTGGGCGGTATTCTATCAGTTCCTAGGCGGTATTCTATTAGTTCCTAGGCGGTATTCTATCAGTTCCTAGGCGGTATTCTATTAATCCTAGGCGGTATTCTATCAGTTCCTAGGCGGTATTCTATCAGTTCCTAGGCGGTATTCTATCAGTTCCTAGGCGGTATTCTATTAATCCTAGGCGGTATTCTATCAGTTCCTAGGCAGTATTCTATCAATCCTAGGCGGTATTCTATCAGTTCCTACGCAGTATTCTATCAATCCTAGGTGGTATTCTGTCAGTTCCTAGGCGGTATTCTGTCAGTTCCTAGGCGGTATTCTATCAGTTCCTAGGCAGTATTCTATCAGTTCCTAGGCAGTATTCTATCAATCCTAGGCGGTATTCTGTCAGTTCCTAGGCGGTATTCTATCAGTTCCTAGGCAGTATTCTATCAATCCTAGGCGGTATTCTGTCAGTTCCTAGGCGGTATTCTATCAGTTCCTAGGCAGTATTCTATCAATCCTAGGCGGTATTCTGTCAGTTCCTAGGCGGTATTCTGTCAGTTCCTAGGCGGTATTCTATCAATCCTAGGCGGTATTCTGTCAGTTCCTAGGCGGTATTCTATCAGTTCCTAGGCAGTATTCTATCAATCCTAGGCGGTATTCTGTCAGTTCCTAGGCGGTATTCTATCAATTCCTAGGCGGTATTCTATCAGTTCCTAGGCGGTATTCTATCAGTTCCTAGGCGGTATTCTATCAGTTCCTAGGCGGTATTCTATCAATTCCTAGGCGGTATTCTATCAATTCCTAGGCGGTATTCTATCAGTTCCTAGGCGGTATTCTATCAATTCCTAGGCGGTATTCTATCAGTTCCTAGGCGGTATTCTATCAATTCCTAGGCGGTATTCTATCAGTTCCTAGGCGGTATTCTATCAGTTCCTAGGCGGTATTCTACGTTGTGTGTACGGACTGATGGGATGATGTGTATTGTGAGATGTGTCATCGTATTTTTTACATGCTCCTGGTTTTAAACAGCTATGATAGGGCTGAACAATATGGTACAAAAATCTGATTTATATTCACATATAAATGATTATTTTTGACAGATAATAGATACACTATTCCTGGAAAAGATCATTTCTGATCACATGGTACCCTTGTTAAAGGGTTATCAATCACATGATCACATGGTACCCTTGTTAAAGGGTTATCAATCACATGATCACATGGTACCCTTGTTAAGGGGTTATCAATCACATGATCACATGGTACCCTTGTTAAAGGGTTATCAATCACATGATCACATGGTACCCTTGTTAAAGGGTTATCAATCACATGATCACATGGTACCCTTGTTAAAGGGTTATCAATCACATGATCACATGGTACCCTTGTTAAAGGGTTATCAATCACATGATCACATGGTACCCTTGTTAAGGGGTTATCAATCACATGATCACATGGTACCCTTGTTAAAGGGTTATCAATCACATGATCACATGGTACCCTGGTTAAGGAACTGCAGGTCCTGGTATTTGGATCTTGCACATGGCCGTATAGCGATCTTAATATATTGTGAATGAATTGTTTGTACATTTTGTTCTTGAAGCAGGCTACATAGTATTCTGCTGTGGGTAAGTAGACATAAGAGGTATTGTTGTTCTTAGTTATTCCTGTTGATAAGGTTGTAGAACCTTTTTCTCAAAGCTAGTTACCTGTACATAGTAAGTGAGGTGTACAGGCCTGTTGTGCTAGGATAATCACCCAGTTTTGCCCATTCAGCCATAGTCAATTGAGTTAATGACGGGGAGGAGCCTAACCCGGCATGAGCCTCCCTATCGCATAGGCTATTAACATAGAAGTAGTTTCTTAGCGTCAGGCCCCAGGAACTAAGACCCAGAACAAAGACCAAGGAGTCGTTCTACAGGAGTCTGTTTAGGGAGTTAGTCAAATCTAGTCCTCCTACCCTTGCTATGTGTCGTGATTCCATTGTAGTCTGGACATCCTACCACAATAGATGGCATCGAGGTTCTCCCTCTCGACGCCGCGACCCTTCCAATCTCCTCTATCCTACAATTTCTACCTTCACAGATCTTGTGGAGAAAGGGGGACTCTGGAATTGCCAATCGTCGGTCAAGAAGACTGAAACCATTCTGGCCTATGCCGCACTCCAGTCTCTCCACTTCCTGGCTCTCACAGAGACCTGGATCACCCCTGAGAACACCGCCACCGCAGCTGCTCTCTCCGTGACCTACTCCTTCACCCACACCCCCCAACCCTCTGGGCGTGGTGGAGGAACGGGACTGGTCATATCAGGTACTCCCTTTGGGTCACCTGACCAGATCGGCACTCGAACTTCATGCTGTTTCTGTTACCATCCCAACTAGGCTCAATATTGCCATGATCTACCGACCACCGGGCCCTCTTGGTGACTTCTTTGACTTCTGTTTTCTCTTTACACTAAATCTCTAGGCTCTATAATCACATCTCATGGCTTCTCCTATCACTGCTATGCAGATGACACTCAACTGTTTCTCTCCTTTCCCCCCTCAGAAACCCAAATCGCAACACGCATCTCTAAATGCCTGGCCGACATCAGCAGATGGACAGCCGCCAACCACCTGAAGCTCAACCTTGACAAGACTGAGCTCCTCTTCATACCGGGGAAAGACTGCCCTCAGATGGACCTACTGGTCACCATCGAGAACACCCAAGTCTCCCCCTCAACCACAACAAGAGACCTTGGTGTGGTGCTAGATGACCAGCTGTCCTGCAATGCCAACTTCAACATGGTGGCCCGATCTTGCAGAATTGCCCTCTACAACATCCGCAGGATCCGGCCCTTCCTCACACGTGAAGCGGCGCAGATCCTGGTCCAAGCGCTCGTCATCACCCGCCTCGACTACTGCAACGCATCCAGAACGCAGCGGCACGCCTGGTATTCAACCTACCAAAATTCTCCCACGTGACCCCTCTCTTCCGCGATCTCCACTGGCTTCCGGTAAATGCTTGCATCAAGTTCAAGACTCTGGTACTGACCTTCAGGGCAGTCAATGGAACTGCCCCAACCTACCTCCAAACGTTGGTCAAGCCCTACATCCCAGCCAGAGCGCTCCGCTCAACTTCTGCCAGGCGACTTGTTCAACCTTCACTGAAAACAACCAAGCATCGCTCTTCCAAGACCCAGCTCTTCACGGCTCTGGCTCCACAGGTGGAATGAACTCCCGTCTCATGTCAGGACGGCAGAGTCCCTCGCCAGCTTCCGCAAGAGACTCAAGACCCACCTGTTCAGAGTCCACCTGGACTCTCCATGAACCCTCCTTCTCCTTTGTGAACCCCTAACTTGCTTAAGTCCTGACATTAATAGCTCTTAGCATGTTGTATATTCTAGCAAGTGTATATCCTTAATGTTGATAACACGCTCTTATCACAGCTACTTAAGCAGGTGACCTGGCAGTACCAAATAGTGTTATTCATCTTGTTAATATGAATGCTTGTGAACTGCTCTATTTTGATGTTATGGTTACGTTAATGTACTCCTTGTAAGTCGCTTTGGATAAAAGCGTCTGCCAAATGTCCTAAATGTAAATGTAAATGTAAATGTAAATGTGTGTACAGTAAGATCTCTGTGCTGGCCACAGAAGTTCCTTTTTAAAGCAGTGGACACCTGGTGCTAATGATTTCCCGCCAGCAGTCAACAGGAGCAGTGAGGGCCCCTGGTGGTACATCCAGGGGCCCTTACCAGGAGCCATGAGGACCCCTGTTGAGGGCCCCTGATGAGGACCCCTGTTGAGGGCCCCTGGTGAGCAGCAGGGGGCCCTCACCAGGGGCCCTCAACAGGGGCCCTCACCAGGGGCCCTCACGACCCAGAGCCTGGCTTCCACCAGCTTGATTAATAACAGCTGTCCAAGGGTGTGCCTTTATTGTTCATAAATCACGTCTACTATACTATACTGTACTATATAGGTCAGCCACTGCATACACACGCTTTGCTTGCTTATGGTTGTCCATCGAATCCGATGATGACGTCCACTTCTATCGGTGAGTTCTTTGGTGGCTGAATAGCCCTATCCTGGACCCACAAATCCTATTGCAGGTAGGACAAGTGTGGTAGTAGCAACGGCAACTGTAGGTGTGTTCCTCCTGAGTCTCCTCTCCTGTCTCCTGGCTGTCCTTTCCTCCTCCAGCATTTGGGTCCCATCCCGGCACAGCTGGCGCCAGGTGTTACCATCAGCAGCAACCTCCTCCAGGGCCTCAGGTCTGATTTTACATTTCTTTAACGCACACTAGGGCTGGGGGCGATATGGACTTAAAACTATATCACGATATTTCATGGTATTTATTGCGATAATGATAAATGACAAAAATAAAAAATAAAAATAAAAAAATCTTAATCCTTACATCATCAAATACGTAAGGGATAATGAACGGAACGCTCATTAATAAGTCGGTAGTCGGTCCCGATTTATTATGATTTACTTCCGCGGAGAAAAAAATAGTTCTCCGAAGTTGAGGCGTTGCTTGGCAACTGGCGCAAACAATTCAGCAATTCTATCAGCAAGTCAGTATTTTCCTTCAGGAAAAGTGAACGGGACTACTCGCGGAGTGATATGATGAACGGGACTACTCGCGGATTAATTAACTATTAACTCCTCCTCGCCTCGTTTGGAACTCCGCCTTCCGCCATTGCTCCTTCTACATGCCCACGTTTGTTGCATATGTAAACACGTCATTAATTATCATCATTACCGCGGTATGACAAAATACTTATCGTGGGGAGGACTTATCGCGATAAACGATACGATATGGCACAGCCCTAACACACACACACACACACACACACACACACACACACACACACACACACACACACACACACACACACACACACACAGACCCCCCCCCCCCCCAGGTAATGATTAAAGAGACACAATGTATCAATGCATACATTTGATCCAGTGCACATGCAGCACGGTCCTAGCTCCCTCACTGGGTCCTAGCTCCCTCACTGGGTCCTAGCTCCCTCACTGGGTCCTAGCTCCCTCACTGGGAGTGAAACCTGTTCCATATCATTAATGAATCTACAGCGGCCGGCCGACACCCGGATGGAACCGGAAACACAGGAAAAGTAGAGAGCGGGGGGGGGGGGGGGAGTTCATGTCATCCAGGGGATATTAGCACTGATCAATGATGTATCAATGACTGATCAATGATGTGATGCTTCCTCATGGTGAGTGAGAGAGGCGTGGCCAGGTCAGGTACCAGGCTGGGTACCAGGCTGGGTACCAGGCTGGGTACCAGGCGGTGTACCAGGCTGGGTACCAGGCGGTGTACCAGGCGGTGTAGCAGGCGGTGTACCAGGCTGGGTACCAGGCTGGGTACCAGGCTGGGTAGCAAGCTGGGTACCAGGCTGGGTACCAGGCTGGGTACCAGGTCAGGTACCAGGTGGTGTACCAGGCTGGGTACCAGGTCAGGTACCAGGCGGTGTACCAGGCTGGGTACCAGGTCAGGTACCAGGCGGTGTACCAGGCGGTGTACCAGGCTGGGTACCAGGTCAGGTACCAGGCGGTGTACCAGGCTGGGTACCAGGCGGTGTACCAGGCTGGGTACCAGGCGGTGTACCAGGCTGGGTACCAGACTGGGTACCAGGGCAGGGAAGGTTTCGGGTAACATATTAGGTTACAGCCCAGGAGGGAAGGCCACGCCGCACACAGTCAGTCACTTCTACTCTTTGAAAGGTTGATTGCATCACAGCGCTGCCCGACACCGGAGGAAGAGAACTGCATTGAAGCCCAGCAGCGACTGGATGGCTCCCTAGGACCATGGGGGAGGATGAGGTCGTGTTTCTCAGGCAGACTAAAGGACTTGGAAAGTACATATTCCACTTCCAAGTTTTGTGTTCTGGCACCATATGCTGGGGTCTCTTCCGGATAGCTGGAGAAGACCACTGTTAATAAACTTTTAACGACCTGATTACTGGCGTTGATTGAACCAAAACACTGAGATGTGTAAATGCTGGACTTCCACTGAATTAAGAGACAGACTTTTGAAAAGCTTCTCTGCAGTCACAGGCGTAGAACAGAAAGCTACACATTCCACACACACGCACACAAAGACACACACACACACACACACACACACGCACACACACACACACACGCACACAAAGACACACACACACACACACACACGCACACGCACACAAAGACACACACACACACACACACACACACACACGCACACGCACACAAAGACACACACACACACACACACAAAGACACCCACACCCCCCCCCCCCCCCCCCACACACACACACACAAAGACACCCCCCCCCCACACACACACACACACACACTCACATGTGCTGATGAACAAAGACTTGTTGTAAAAGGGGGTATGGATCCTTTTGATAGAAATGTACACAGATAAGTTAGGTGGATCTATATATATATATATATATATATATATATAGATCAGACCTTTGTTCAGTTGAACTTGTGTCCTTCCAGACTGAGTGACAGAAGGTAAAGAGAGAGAAGCACTTTTTATTGATTTATTCCAGTGGCTAATTACACACAGAAGTCACCTGTGCTAATTGGAATTTGACAGGAGATTTCTCAGGATGTATGGGTTTGTGTTTTTTAATGAATATGGTAAATATAAAGGATGGGTAATTTAAAAACATCTACATTACTCGCAAATGGAGGATCTCGTCGGCTTCGTTCGGTGGATATATTCTTATTGACTATTCCAAAAGTCCGTACCGAACTGGGAAAAAGGGTATTTAGCTCCGCTGCTCCTCTGGCCTGGAACCAGCTGAACAATGAGCTGAACCTCAGAGAGCCCATCTCCTCCACAGCTTACAGCTTACAGCTTGATGACATGAAATCAGAATGTGCCTGTGCTTTGATTCGTTATGTTATGGTTGTGATTGTGTTATGGTTGTGATTGTGTTATGGTTGTGATTGTGTTATGGTTGTGATTGTGTTATGGTTGTGATTGTGTTATGGTTGTGATTGTATTTTGTGCTGCTGCCTGTCTTGGCCAGGACTCTCTTGTAAAAGAGATTTACTAGTACTAGTTAAATAAAGGTTAAATTAAAAAAACAAATAAATAAAAAAGGTTTTGTGCTGTCAGCTGTGGTCTACTGTGTGACAAGACATGCAGCCGTTACTTGGTAGCTGTTCATAAGTGGACAGAATTATGATCCCATTCTCCTTCTCCCCACTCCCCTCTGAACGCATCTCCAAAGAACACACTTCCAAACACACGGGGACGTCCATGAAGACTCAAAGCCTCTTGATTTTCTATAGCTCCATCCTGCTCAGCCTTCTGGTGAGAATCAGAATCTTGTCTTCAACTGTGATTTCTCTTGTCTCTTTGTCTATATATTCCAGTCCGTCAGTTCTGTGTCCAAAGGGAGTGGACCTGCAAGCGTACTGCAGAGAGACAACTAGAGAGAGCTGGTACAACTTCAGGTTCCTGTAGAGGCTCTGTCAGGGGGGCCAGAGAAAAACCACAACCAGGTAGTAAATGATGCTTGGAAGAAGCAGAAGCAGAAGCAGAAGCAGAAGCAGAAGAAGCAGAAGCAGAAGAAGAAGCAGCTCAGTGTGTGTGAGAGGGATTCTCTTCTTGTCCGACCTCTGACTCCAATATACCGCCAAGGACGTACGTTGGTGTGAAGGACCATTACTAATGGTGGTGCTTCACTATCTCATGTCTCAAATGCTCATATCTCAAATGCTAATGCCATACATTCAAAATGCTAAAAATATAATCCATACTGGATATATTCTAGGATAGTGTTTATTCTGTGCAGTGTAATATAGTACACACTGTGTGTCTGGATATGTGTTAATGTTTCTAAATGTGAAGCCCAGTATCTCCTCTCTGAGTGTGAAGAGTGTGATGAGGAGGAGGAGGAGGAAGAGGAAGAGCACTAGACGCTACACGTGGTTATCTGCCGCTTTACGCCCAGCAGGCAGACGGCCTCTCAGCTTGACATGAGTCTCCTTATCCCCACCGTGGAGATAAGGGAAGGATGACTTGACACTGATCTAAACTATGACGGGGTTAGCTTCCTCATTATCTAACAACACGTCAGCTCCAGACCAGCATTGGAATGGAGATGTATGCAGTAGATCAGTCAAGTCAAGTTTATTGTCACTTCACAGTTTACACAAGTATAAAGCAGTGAGTGAAAATCGTATGTGAATACCCGACGACAGACAGCAGTTATAAAAATAAGATCAAATAGAATAAAACAGAATAGAATAAAAGTGCAATTTATAAAATGCAAAATATCGGCACAAAAAAAGAGCGATATGTATATATAAATCAATGTAATAAAATGTACATTGTTATATGCTATACGCCCTTGTTCAGCAGCCTGATGGCCTGACTGTGGAAGCTGTCTCTGAGTCTATTTGTACGGCACTTGATACTGAGGTATCGCCTGCCTGACGGTAACAGTGAGTACAGTTGGTGGCTGGTGGGCAATGTCTTAGAAGTAGTAGGACTATGGTCTGGTAATGTGAGAATCAGTGGGCTCATGGGGTTTGATTGATAATGTGCAGATCAATTAAGAAGCAAACCAGTTCAGATCAGATCAAAGTAGGTCAAAGGTTGCACAATACCCATGCACCTGTAATGCACCTTAATGCTGCTCCCACTAAAACGTCACATTGGTTAAACGAGTGGGTGATTAGGGATGGACGTGCAGTCCGATTTATTGGTTTCAAAATGAAATGCAAAACGTTGTGCGAGCATCCTAATTGATAAGTAATGGTTTGCTTTAAGGGATGTTTCGTCGTGTGGTTTAGGGTTATGCATTATGGGAATGATTCCAATCCCAGCAGTAAGGCGTCGGTGGAGTGTGTTGTGGAGAGGGTCTAGTGTCTTCTTTTACTATAAGCATTAGCCTACTGCCATCTTAGGTAGGTCATAACCTTAATCACAAATAACACCACCTTATCTGATCACCTCAACCTCCCAAACCAAAGAGACACATCCCACTGAATCATGACATCACACTGATGTGTACACCAAGTAGCCTGTAGTAGGACTAGATATAGGACTAGATATAGGACTATATAGAGGACTAGATAGAGGACTAGATATAGGACTAGATAGAGGACTAGATAGAGGACTAGATATAGGACTAGATAGAGGACTAGATCATAGGACTAGATATAGGACTAGACAGGACTAGATAGAGGACTAGACAGGACTAGATAGAGGACTAGACAGGACTAGATAGAGTACTAGACAGGACTAGATATAGGACTAGATATAGGACTAGATAGAGGACTAGATAGAGGACTAGATAGAGGTCTAGACAGGACTAGATAGAGGACGAGACAGGACTAGATAGAGGACTAGATAGAGGACTAGATAGAGGACGAGACAGGACTAGATATAGGACTAGATAGAGGGCGAGATAGAGGACTAGATAGAGGACTAGATAGAGGACTAGACAGGACTAGATAGAGGGCTAGATATAGGACTAGATCATAGGACTAGATAGAGGACTAGTCAGGACTAGATAGAGGACTAGATACAGGACTAGATCATAGGACTAGATAGAGGACTAGATCATAGGACTAGAAAGAGGACTAGTCAGGACTAGAAAGAGGACTAGTCAGGACTAGATAGACACGTATCTTATTTGTTGGAACCATCACATATTGAGGTTTTTTTCTCATGACACGAATTACCACGGCTCGGTTATCAAGCGAGTTGAAACCAATGTTTAATCAATGTAAAGACTAATTAAGACTCTATATATATCTATATAGATATATATATCTATATAGATATAGATATAGATATAACTATATCTATACCTATATCGATATATCTATATATGACATATTAGCGTCTTGCTTTAGGAGGAAACAGATCTGTCGAGATGGAGTCATCCTCCCATCCTCTCTCCTCCGAGAGGAGCGGTCCACCAGCTGCTCTCCAGCCATCACTCACACAACCACACAGGAACCACCCGTTTAGAGCCTTATTACACATAACCTAACTAAAACTAAAATCATATAATAAATAATAACAGCTGAATCACCCAATACAGCGAATTAAGGTGCGGGGATGATGATGAAGGACCATCCATAGACCGCTGAGACAATCCAACCGCGATACCTTCTTGGTTTCGGCGTTAATTCCCGACTGAGGACCAAATGATGACACTTACCGCAGTCTGACGACGACGAGGTTTCGGTGTGTTTTATTTCATCCTCCCCGGTGGTCCGAGAGGACTACAAGTCGTCCATAGACGCGCTCCTCGCCAGCAGAGAGAGGACTACAGACTTCCGTGTTCTTATACAATGGGAGGATAACAAGGACCCACCGGAGGACCAGGGCGGCGCAAGAGAGCATCAATACATTAAGAAATGCATATTCATATTTATATTCATATTTATATTCATATTTCTAAATAGGTCGACATCTCATCATCAGGCGGACACGGTTCTCGCACATCCCAACAATAATGATGGGAGTTTATGGCTTTATGCTTCTTTTTTTCCCCTTGACGATAAAAACGTTGATGGTAATGCACAGAAAGAAGCCTTTATCATGAATAACTAAAATAATGATAGCATAAGACTTAGTTAAAACACATCCATGGGCGTATAGGCTAACTGGTGGAGCTACAGAGTTTAGATCAACTTAACGTCTCATTATGGGCCACTCGGAATGGAATGGACCTCTCATTTCATTACCAAGAGTCAGTGGATATTTATTCACTGTGTGTTTTGTGTCAGAGAGAGAGAGAGAGAGAGAGAGAGAGAGAGAGAGAGAGAGAGAGAGAGAGAGAGAGAGAGAGAGAGAGAGAGAGAGAGAGAGAGAGAGAGAGCCCTCTTCCTCTCTCTCTCTCTGGACTCCAGGCTCTCTCTATCTCTGTGAAACATGTCATTGTATCTGGGCCTATTAGCGATGCCGCCGTCTGCCTGGTGTCCTTCGGGGACAACAGGGCTTGTGTCTCCAGTCCGGGCCGAGTGGGCATCTCTCAGGGACTTGTGGGCCACATTTACATACGTGATGCGCCTTGAACCCGACCAGCTCCGTCCATTAGGGAGAACGCTTTGATGGGGCGGAGGGATAGGAAGACCTCGAGACTCCATCTCACTGACACTGCCCTGTCTGGAGGCCTACTCCTTCCCTCAACACCCGTCTATCTGCTTTTAGGCTTGTGTGTGTGTGTCAGTCCCAAGCATGTAGGGCGGCTTAAGGCATGTCTCTATGTCTTTAGGCAGGTCCATTCCTGAAGGTATATCTGGTAGCAGTAGAACATCGCAGGCTGGCACCAGATCCCTCAGAGGGGAAGAGCTACGCCAGGTATGTGATCAATACTCTATGAAGCCCACATATGGGTACCACCCAGAAGTAGTGAAATCCAATTAAAAATAAAAATGCTAAAATGTATTTTCATATTTTTCAATATTTTGTACACACACCTCTTGGCCCCAGCTGCGTTGTGAGGCTGTCAGGTGGTCGCCTCGTCACGAGGACAGGAGGCAGACGGAGTCCATCTGAAGACGTGACAGAAGGCCGTCGTGAAGCTTTGGGAGAAAGCTTTTGTTGTCCATTTAAAAAAATGCATGAAGCCGAGACAATGGAATCTGGATGAGTGAGTTTTTATTACCCTACCGACCACCTTGTGAAAACTGCATTGCATATTGTATTTTAATTAGTAAAGTGTCCCTTTAAAATACATTTTGTGTCCTTTATACTCATGAGTTGTGAATACAAGAGAAACTAATTGCTAGTTGAGTGTAGACCAAACGTGTGCTCTTAAATCTCTTTGTAGCCATGAAATCTGTTGAATGAACCTCTTTCTAAACCCACATTTTGCACACAATGAAAACCATCCTTCAAAATAGTTGTTTCTCCCGGTGAGAAGACATTTGAATGCTCAGTGAGTCGCTCCATCAGAGAGCGATGAGCAGCAGAGATACCGAAATGAGATACTAGTTTAGTTTGATCTGGCTTTGTGCGAAATATTCAAGAAGCAGAAACAAGCTCAGCCGTCCCTGGTTGGTGGTATAAAGTCTAAATAAGTATTCGGCAAATCTGTCTCCATTAACCTTTTATCCAAACTAAAGTTAGTATTTTCTAACTCCAAAACACGTATGGACTTTTAAAAATGCGTCTGCAACAAACAAGGGAGTAAATCTGTGACCTGGATTCAATGCATCATGAAATCTCTCTTCATTTGATTTATAATATAATATAAGACAAATATAAGACAAATATACAAATATGTGACCAACAAATTATTACAAACTTGACTAAAGAATATAGACCAGTTCTCAGTGGCTGATGGCCTCTTGGTCACCCATCCTGTTTGAGATGTTCAGGATGGATAGGATTTCAAGGCGTGGTCATGGAGGGGAGGGGTTTCAGTATGGTGGGCTCAGGATTGGGTCTCGCTGTTTGGAGATGATGTGGTCCTGCTTGGGTCATCAGTAGGTGACCTTCAGCACTCACTGGATCGGTTAGCAGCACAGTGTGAAGCAGCTGGGATGAGGATCAGGACCTCCAAATCTGAGGCCATGGTTCTCAGCAGGAAACCGATGGATTGTCTACTCCAAGTAGGGAGGGAGTCCTTATCCCAAGTGAAGGAGTATCTTGTGAAGGAGTCTTGTTCTCCAGTGAGGGGAGGATGGAGCGTGAGATTGACAGGAGAATAGGTGCAGCGGGAGCGGTATTGGGTGCACTTTACCGCACCGTTGTGACCAAAAGAGAGCTGAGCCAGAAGGCAAAGCTCTCCATCTACTGGTCAGTCTTCGTTCCTACCCTCACCTATGGTCAGGAGGACCAGATCGAGGATACAAGCTGCCAAAATGAGTTTCCTCAGAAGGGTAGCTGGCATCTCCCTTAGGGTGAGAAGCTCATCTCCCTTAGGGATAGTGTGAGAAGATCATCTCCCTTAGGGATCGGGTGAGAAGATCATCTCCCTTAGGGATAGGGTGAGAAGATCATCCCAGTCAGAGCTAGTCCATGTTGCCAGGGAGAGGGACGTTTGAAGTCCCCTGCTGAAGCTGCTACCTCCGCGAGCAGACCCGGAGAAGCGGTAGACGATGGATGGATGATTTGATAAACTGCATACAATAACAATGTAGATTGTAATCCATAGTTAGGCCCAGCGTCAGAAACGGGCTATGTGCCAAAAGGCTGTGAGCTGTCCAACCTTAAGGGGGTGGGGGGTGAGGAAGCCTGAGGACTGATATTACAATGAGGACGTCACCATTCCAATAGTGAACCGTAAAAGACAGCTCTGTATTAGTGGTTTTGCAGCCATGATATTTTCCAACGACCCAATTTGAATGGACTAGCAAAACAGGCTATACATAAACTCAATTGGTTGAAGAAATACAAAATGTTCAAATAGAAATCACTGAAAAAACATTCATGGAAACAAACTTAATTTATTAGATCAAACTTCTGTACTTAATGATAATAGATAATAGATAATAGAGCACTTAAAGGATTTTGCAATAAAAGCTGCACAATAATAATTAATAAAAACAAAGAAATTACAAAAGATTTGATGGCAACCACCTTTCTGAAGCTACATGAAGAGCTAAGCTGCCCTCTCATTCTAGAATCCTCTCCTCAACCACAAGCTCCTCATCCACAGACACACAGATTGCATAATTGCCATTTTAAAACATGGTGATTTTAAAACAGTTGGTAGTGAAAGCTGTTGAAGCCAGTGTGTGTGTTTGAGTCTGTATAATAAAAGGGGGAAAACATGTGATTATAAAACTTGAGGAAATATATAGTTTCGACACTTCATAACAAAAGACAAACATGGAAATGTAGGAGGCGTCTCACACCCTAAGGTATAAATAGAATTCTAAAGTGCATCTCAGACATGAACAGGAATCACAGTCTTATTCAGGACACACATGTGGAAACAGACCAACAGAAGAGGAGAAACGTGCAATACTCTTTTTGTACGTGCACACGTGAGTGTCTTTATGCTACTGAGGGAGAAACACGTCTTCTTCACAGCATAGTCTGATAGTTCTGTGCCCTCAAGACACTCTTCATTTCTCATACTTGGCTGCTTTTGCTTTTCTGCTTCACCTTCAAAGCAGATCCAGGTGTTGAAGGCTCAGGGTGTGAAGCTCTTTAGACCATCATGTTCAACCTTCCCTTGGGGGGGGGGGGGGGGGGGGTCTTCTCTAGATCTTGGTCACCTGTAGGTTTGTTGGGGGGGGTCTCAGCTCTAGATCTTGGTCACCTGTAGGTTTGTTGGGGGGGTCTCAGCTCTAGATCTTGGTCACCTGTAGGTTTGTTGGGGGGGGTCTCAGCTCTAGATCTTGGTCACCTGTAGGTTTGTTGGGGGGGGTCTCAGCTCTAGATCTTAGTCACCTGTAGGTTTGTTGGGGGGGGTCTCAGCTCTAGATCTTAGTCACCTGTAGGTTTGTTGGGGGGGTCTCAGCTCTAGATCTTGGTCATCTGTAGACTTGTTGGGGGGGGGGGGTCTCAGCTCTAGATCTTGGTCACCTGTAGGTTTGTTGGGGGGGGTCTCAGCTCTAGATCTTAGTCACCTGTAGGTTTGTTGGGGGGGTCTCAGCTCTAGATCTTGGTCATCTGTAGACTTGTTGGGGGGGGGGGGGGGTCTCAGCTCTAGATCTTGGTCACCTGTAGGTGCTCTAGATCTTGGGCAGCTTGGGCGCGCTGACCGTGGGGTTGGCATCCTGCAGGAGCCGGCGTCCGGCGCCCTTGTAGTCGTAGGAGCAGGCGTGGGTCTCGGCGTAACGATGCGTACCGCAGAAGTTGTTGCCGCACCTGAAAACAGACGCCAAAGAGAAAGTTACAAAACGTAGCCGGCTGGTTTGACCGGAACAACGAGCAGGCATCTTCACCGACCCCCGTCATAACGGGAGTGGTTTATTCCTCTAGGATTAGATATGAGCTACTTTCATGTCTCTCATGAGGTGGAAGGAAAAGGCATCTTGCGCCAGGTTGGATTGTGGACATTAGGGTTTGAACCCAGTCGACCTTTCAGCTGGGAGTGGAACACCCTCACTGCTCCAGAGAGAGAAAACCTTCCACAAACCTTTCCCATAATTCTCATCAAAAACAAGGAAAGGAGGATCATAATGAATGAAGAGGAAAGACTTCATCTGAGGTAACTGAGTGCTCCATTATGTACCAGTGAATAAGGTTTGGTGTGAAACTGGCAAGTGGTGCCATATATTGGTTTGGACAGCTTTCTCTCTCTCTAGATAGAAAGAAAGAAAGAGACAGAGAGACAGAGATACCCAAGTGGATGTACCTGCACTCATAGCTGCTGGCCAGGCCGGTCTTCTTGCCACAGAGGAAGCAGTGCTTGGAGCTCTTCTTCTTGCTGCCTGTGGAGGTCCTGACTGGAGGGAGGAGGTACGTCGGAGTGCCTGATCGCAAACACAAAATAACATCTAAATCACAGCAGTATTATTCAACACCACACAATCCCAGAGACCAGACTTATTGGTTCTTACTTTCCGGGAGAAATATTCAGACCACTTTGAAGAGAAATTAAATAATAATAGAATCAGACTAGGAGCAGCCACCACGTGCCACCTCCTGTGTGTGTGTGTGTGTGTGTGTGTGTGTGTGTGTGTGTGTGTGTGTGTGTGTGTGTGTGTGTGTGTGTGTGTGTGTGTGTGTGTGTGTGTGTGTGTGTGTGTGTGTGTGTGTGTGGGGGACGGCAGTGGAAGGGAACCTCAGACGTGACGGCCTAAAGGTAAGGGATAAATCAGCCAGCGGTTGTGATGAAGTCACCGTCAGGTGGCATGAGATTGGATTTTGAGTTGTGTTTCCCCCCCCACACCCACACACACACACACACCCACACACACACACCCACCCACCCACACCCACACACAGCTGTACCATACTTGTGCTGTGCAATGACAATACATTTGAATCCAATCATCTAATTATAACATTTGCAATTAAATATAATTCAAGATTCAAGATAACTTTATTCATCCCGAGGGAAATAATAGTACCAACAAAGACCTGTTGGTACTTTCCATGGCTTGTGATGTCTGGCTCCTCCCTCTGTAATAGCTCCTCCCTCTGTAATAGCTCCTCCCCCTGTAATGGCTCCTCCCCCTGTAATGGCTCCTCCCCCTGTAATGGCTCCTCTGCTCTGTATCACCAGCAGGTACAGGTAGCTAGTGATTCATGACAGTGAACTGACCTCTCTTGATCGCCACCTGGCTGGACTCACCGAGGCGGCGAGTTAACGTGGAAGCTCCGCCCACTGAGCCCAGACTGTTGCAAGCCTAAGAAATCAGCAAAAAGAACAGTCTCTAAACATAGCAATTATAACACATAACCACCAATTTACCAACTCATTTCCTGGCTTCAACAAGATGTTGAACCATTTTTAACAGAGCACTTAATTTCTAGGGAACCAATGCATCAGTCCCCTGCCAGGGGCCCCTGGACACACTAAACAGAGGTCAGCAGGCTCACCGTGTCAGCTGCAGCTCTGTGCATGGGTGACATTTTTCTCAGAAGGTCATCCTGAAAGAGCTGCATGGCGGTCCCCAGGGCAGGGGGCCCGGACCCCGGGGACGCCCGTCCGGTGGAGGAAGGAAGTCTCCGGCCCGCCGCCTCCCCGCTGCCGCCGGAGGCCGCCAGCGAAGACAGGAGCTGGGAGTTGCTTAGCGTCCCCCGGGTGTAGTCGGCCAGCGCGGTGACGCCCCTGGCCTCCTTCTCGGAGATGATGTCAGGCCTCTTTCCCGGTGTGTCCACCGCGATGCCCCGTAAGCGCCCCGGGCGGGGAGGGGGGACGGCGGAGGAGGACGGGTGGGGCGGAGCGGCCGGTTGTGCTTGAGGGTTGCAGGAGGAAGAGGAGGAGGCTGTGAACTCGAAGGGCAGAGGCAGAGGTCCGCCCGTGGAGACCGGCGGTGACGGTAAGGAAGGGCGGACGTGCACAGAGTCTCCGAGCGGCGTCCTCCTGTCTCTGGGCCCTAATGTCCAAGTGCTGAGCGGGGAGGGGCCGGGGGCCCGCTCCGGTGACCCCGGTCCTCCCGCCGGTCCCCGGGGGCTCAGAGGCCCCGACGGCAACTCCCCGAGCGAAGCACCGGGCCGCAGGGGCTCGGCCCGGGGCTGGGGGGGGCGGGGCATCCCGGCGGAGAGCGGGGGCAGCCGGGGGTAAACGCAGTCCCTCATCGGCCGGCCGCTGCCCACGTCCGGCCGGGAGAGGTCGGGCGGGGGGCGGATCTTGGCCGGCGGGGGGCGGGTCTCCCGGGGCTCCTCCTCCCGCAGCATGTAGCAGGAGGAGGAGAAGGGGGGTGGGGCTCGTCTGGAGAGCGGCGACAGGAGGGCAGAGGAGGAGGCGGGGGCCGGGGGAGGGGACGGGCGGGCGGGGGCCCGGGGTCGGAGCGGAGGGAGGTGGGCGTGCCAAGGCTGGGGGAGGTGGGGGAGGGAGCGGAAGAGGCGGCGGTGGTGGTGGGGGGGGCGGGCGCCGGGCGGCCCCGGGGGACCGGCGCAGGGCGGGGGGGGGGCAGGGGGGCGGGGCTTCAGCTTAGCAGACTTCTTGGGAGGTGGGAGAGAGACCAAGAGAGTTGGAGAAAAAATATGCCATTTAATTACAATTTTGTCGATTAGCCGGCTTGGAATGAAGACAGCCTGGAGCCTGGAGCAGCAAACCAACTCCCGATGAACAACTCATTCACTCAGTACCGGTCAATAGTTTACATCTCTACCGCTCATGCTGTGTGTAGTTATTATTTTTTGGACATATTCAAGCATATTCTTGAAAACAAATACATTTGTAATTGTTACGACTGTCCCAACAGCCGCGTTTCTCATGTGGGATGACTAATGAACCATAACATCCCATTCTAACATCCCATACCTTCTTGTTAAGGTTCATGTCCTCCATCTTGGCCTTGAGCAGCTTCATCTTGTTCATGGTGATGGAGTTCTCCAGGCTCTGCTGCTCCGCTACACCACCCTCAGCGTCCAGCTCCTCGTACACCGGCCCCACCCAGCTGCTGCTGGACACACCACTATGGACCATCACCTGATGGAGCATCTACCACTATGGACCATCACCTGATGGAGCAGACACCACTATGGACCATCACCTGATGGAGCAGACACCACTATGGACCATCACCTGATGGAGCATCTACCACTATGGACCATCACCTGATGGAGCAGACACCACTATGGACCATCACCTGATGGAGCATCTACCACTATGGACCATCACCTGATGGAGCAGACACCACTATGGACCATCACCTGATGGAGCATCTACCACTATGGACCATCACCTGATGGAGCAGACACCACTATGGACCATCACCTGATGGAGCATCTACCACTATGGACCATCACCTGATGGAGCAGACACCACTATGGACCATCACCTGATGGAGCATCTACCACTATGGACCATCACCTGATGGAGCAGACACCACTATGGACCATCACCTGATGGAGCATCTACCACTATGGACCATCACCTGATGGAGCATCTACCACCATGGACCATCACCTGATGGAGCAGACACCACTATGGACCATCACCTGATGGAGCAGACACCACTATGGACCATCACCTGATGGAGCAGACACCACTATGGACCATCACCTGATGGAGCATCTACCACTATGGACCATCACCTGATGGAGCAGACACCACTATGGACCATCACCTGATGGAGCATCTACCACTATGGACCATCACCTGATGGAGCAGACACCACTATGGACCATCACCTGATGGAGCATCTACCACTATGGACCATCACCTGATGGAGCAGACACCACTATGGACCATCACCTGATGGAGCATCTACCACTATGGACCATCACCTGATGGAGCAGACACCACTATGGACCATCACCTGATGGAGCATCTACCACTATGGACCATCACCTGATGGAGCATCTACCACCATGGACCATCACCTGATGGAGCAGACACCACTATGGACCATCACCTGATGGAGCAGACACCACTATGGACCATCACCTGATGGAGCAGACACCACTATGGACCATCACCTGATGGAGCATCTACCACTATGGACCATCATCTGATGGAGCAGACACCACTATGGACCATCACCTGATGGAGCAGACACCACTATGGACCATCACCTGATGGAGCAGACACCACTATGGACCATCACCTGATGGAGCATCTACCACTATGGACCATCACCTGATGGAGCAGACACCACTATGGACCATCACCTGATGGAGCATCTACCACCATGGACCATCACCTGATGGAGCATCTACCACTATGCACCATCACCTGATGGAGCATCTACCACTATGGACCATCACCTGATGGAGCATCTACCACTATGGACAATCACCTGATGGAGCAGACACCACCATGGACCATCACCTGATGGAGCAGACACCACCATGGACCATCACCTGATGGAGCAGACACCACTATGGACCATCACCTGATGGAGCAGACACCACTATGGACCATCACCTGATGGAGCAGACACCCCTATGGACAATCACCTGATGGAGCAGACACCACCATGGACCATCACCTGATGGAGCAGACACCACTATGAACCATCACCTGATGGAGCAGCCAGACACCACTAAGAACCATCAAGTCATGGAGCAGTTAACGCAATTCAAAGCCACTTCACTCACTACAGAGTACCAAACTGCCTCTGGAAACACCTTCAACACAGGAACTGTGCGTGTGGAGCTCCATGGAATGGGTTTCTATGGCCTAGCAGCTGCACACAAGCCTCCCATCCCCATGCTCAATGCTAAGCTACCTGGAGTGGTGTGAAGCACCACACACTGGACACTGGACTCTGGAGCAGTGGAAACATGTTCTTTGGATGAATCACGCTTCACTGTCTGGCTGATGGAGGAATCTGGGTTTTGGGGGTTGCTAGGAGAATGCTACCTTCTGGAATGTGTCTAGTGTAAAGTTAGGTGGAGGAGTTCTCAGGGTTTGGGCCCTTAGTTCCAGTGAAGTCTCATTTTGATGCTAAAGGATATAAAGACATCTTAGCCAAGTGGGTGACTTGGGGAAGGCCCTTTGCTGTTCCAGCATGACCTTGCTCTGTGTCCCGGTGCACAAATCAAGGTCCATAAAGACATGGTTAGATGAGTTTAGTGTGGAGGAACTCCATTGGCCAGCACAGTTGGCCTCCAACTCTAAATGTATGCCCATGGGTTTTGAATGGGATGTCCAACAAGCTCCACTGGGTGTGAAGGTCAGGTGTATATATAGTGTAGATCCATACATGTGTCCCTAGCAGTAAGAATCCCATTAATAATGAATTGGGTTTCTATAGATACAGCATAATCCGCAACAGAGCGCCCTACCTCAGGGACTCTGAGAGGGCGGTGAGGGTCCCGTCGCCGCGCTCCACCACACGGAACAGGTTCAGCTGGTCCCCCTCACGGTACACCAGGAAGGTGACCTGCTTGGTGGCCCTCGCTCCCCAGCTCTCCTCCCTGCTGCCCTCCATCAGCTCAGACACTTCCTTCATGGGGTCTTCCATAGTCACTGAGGGAGTGAGAGAGTGAGAAAAGAAAGAAAGGAGGAAAAAGAAACAGAGAGAAACAGATTTAGAAGAGACGATGAATGACAAAGTGCAGGTCAAGTAACCTTTCATTGTGTGCGAGTGTGAAATCTAAGGCCGCCGTTATCAACCGCGGTGCCGTCTGGCCTCGTCAGAGGGGCTGTCAAAAAATATTCTGAAAAACTAAATCTATCGCTCCAACTCATCACGCACTCCGTTAAACGGGTGTCTTTCATTATGGGTTGGACCGAGTAGGAAGAACTGGTGCCACGCAGGGCGGGGTAGAATTAAGGGTTTCATCAGCAGGTCATGACCCACTCACTGATCCCTTCACAGGGAGGCACTGGTTGGAAAGACTGATGGACTGGACAGAGCAGGGGACATTGTTCACTTCATCAAGCTGCGGTCGTTAAGAGGTAATGTGAGCGTGACACCAGGCCTCGTTACTACACACGCTGGGAAGGTTCTCTCAGCCGGTGGTCCCCAACAATGGTCACCCTAGACTCCGGGTTCCGTGACTCCAAAGGTTGATCCAAGGAGCACGAACATGTGGTATGACACAGATTAATATAAACAGTTATTTAAAGTACCCTGCTTATGAATAGAACATTAATGAGCTGTTTAGTGACAATGTGTCACCAATTTGATCTCCTGAGCGAACATTGAGCCCATGAAACAGTTACTAAATGACCTGTGGCAGGAGCTCAGTCTGTTGGGACTTGGCTCGGGAACCGACGGTAGCCGGTTCAAGTCCCTGAAACACCTGGGTACTGCCGAGGTGCCCTTGAGCAAGGCACCAGCCCCCCCCCCCCCCCCCTACTCCCCTGTATATCCAATAGCTGATACCCACTGCTCCTCATGCTAGGACGGGTTAAATGAGAGAAACTCATTTCATTGTGTGGACATGAGACCAATGAAGAGGATTCAACCCTCCAGATTAAGATTTTTTGATTTATACTTGAACTGCACAACCAACAACCCATAACAGAAAGACCAAAACATGCTGCCTTGATAACATTTTCAATCAGCCTTAATCCGATTCCTGGTCAGTGTATTGGAGTGTAGTAGTGTATTGTAGTAGTGTAGTATTGTATTGTAATAGTGTAGTAGTGTAGTGTAGTGTATTGTAGTATAGTGTATTAGGACGGTGTGCATTTCAGTTCATTTACCTCTGCGGGTGTTGATGGGTCCACCCCTCATAGCCAAGACCAGCTTCAGAGTGCATCCTTCTGCAATGCTGCAAAACCACCACCAGCTGGTTAATGGAGGAGCAGAAAACCCATATAACCTTGCTACCACCACCCTCCCCCTACACCACCCTCCGTGTGTGGATTCACATCCCAAAGGAAGAGAGCAAGGAGACGACCCGTAATGGAGACACACTGGGATGCAGTGCCTTACAATTCCAGCGGGAGGGGCAGATCTAATCTACAATTAAAATAACATTTCAAGGATGGAGAACTAGGAAACGTAGGCCCACTACTGGGAGTTTGGGCCTTTTCACGGCTCCCACTCCGTTACCGCCTTATTGTTCACCAGGAAACTCACAACAAGTCTCAATTATGATGCCACACACGGCTCGCAAGAAAGGGGGAAGAACCAGCATGTCTTAGGTTGAGGGCCCATGGGAGGATCAAAGGGTTACGGAGTATAACCATGGGAGGATCAAAGGGTTCCTGAGTATAACCATGGGAGGATCAAAGGGTTCCTGAGTATAACCATGGGAGGATCAAAGGGTTACTGAGTATTACCATGGGAGGATCAAAGGGTTACTGAGTATTACCACGGGAGGATCAAAGGGTTACTGAGTATAACCATGGGAGGATCAAAGGGTTACTGAGTATTACCATGGGAGGATCAAAGGGTTACTGAGTATTACCATGGGAGGATCAAAGGGTTACGGAGTATTACCATGGGATGACCAAGAGGGGTGGGGGCGTGAGGGCAGAGGACAGACTATACACGGACGGTCTAGAGAGGAACCCGTATTACCCGTAGTCATGCAGACAATACTCGTCGTCCAGCTCCAGGTTGTTCCAGATCAGGTGTTGCTGGGCAACAGGGATGCCTTGGGAGACACAGAGGAAAAAACAAACAAGAGATGTGGTGATGCTGGTTGTACTCCAGCTGAAACACGGACAATGAGACAAGACGACTCTTCCCCCTACAGGTACACTGCAATATACCAGATTACAGGACAAACGTATACAAAGTATGCGTGCTTGGATTACTCAAATGGGAAAAGAAGATGTGATCAAGTTTAGGGTCACAGTCAGATACTATTAGTATTGATTAGGCTGCCAGATGGTACAGACATGAAGTCACCATGTGGGCAATCAGTCATGTGCTACTTCATATCCAATAGATGTCATTCAGTTTGGGGTAGATAATCCATCAATCTTAACCTTTAGTGCTAATCTCAAATCAAAATAGTCATCAAAACAAGTACAAACAACGACAATAACCATGTCCTTTACAGCCAAGCAGAGCCAGCAGGGCTGAACTCTGCTGCCTCCATGTTGGACACACACACACACACACACACACACACACACACACACACACACACACACACACACACACACACACACACACACACACACACACACACACACACACACACACACACACACACACACACACACACACACACACACACACACACACACACACACACACACACACACACACACACACACACACACACACACACACACACACACACACACACACACACACACACAAAGAACAGCGGCAAATAAAGCTGCCATAGAACCCAAGTGAATCCATCTAAATGTGAATCAAGTAACTTGTGAAAAGATTCAGACAAAGCCCTGTAGTGAGATGTGCAGCATCCCCTGACCTCCAGGAGAGGACTGGAGGAGGTCAACCAAAGTGGCCAGTGGACTTTAAGGTGAACTTCAACCTTTTCCAATGCTGATGAACGGCTAATCTAGTCTAGTTTTACTTGCCTGAGGAAATTGCATACATATTCCATATCTTTTTTTTACATATAGTATTTAAATAAGGTGCATGAATACGATTACGCCAACTGACACAACATTTTATTCAGAATATAATTTGAATAAAGGGAGATTGTCTTGACATGAGTAAACAGATTCTTAGAAGCAGTAGTACGCTAACGGCCGTGGTACCTTCCAGCCTCTGAATCTTAGCCTTGACTGAGATGACGGCCTCGAGCGGGGACACGCGCAGCTCGAAGCAGGTTCCCGTCAGCGTCTCTATGAAGAGCTCCATGCTCTCGTAGAAGGCCAGCTTGTACTGGAACGCCCCCGTGCTTTGGTCATTGAAGAAGGGCGGCTCCTTCCTGTCTGCCATCTTGTCTGGAGGTGGGGGGGGGGGGGGGGTGAGAGGGTGAGAGGGGGCTTTAGGGCGACGTGAGCTGGCAGGCTGCCCCAGGAGGAAGAAGACAGAAACCTGGATACGGTCAGGCATCGTGTAGGACGACCACAGCTGGATTCAAAAGAGCATGATTTATTTTTAAACACACTTTCAGTTCCTAAATGTTGTGATTAATAGCGGGTTGTCTGGTCAATGGGTATTCAATTAAAAGAGCAGAGGCAGATGTAACAGCATGATCAAAAGCTTCTGATCCGATACAAACAGCCCATTGTACATTCCTAACGCTCCTAGACCCTCAACACGGCAAAGAAAAGGCGTATTGGGCAATTGGATATGAATCGAATGTCATCAAAGCCCGTAAGTATCAGGTGTAAAAAGGGTGTAAGTGTAATTCAGGTTCACTTCATGCATTTGTTTGGAGGCTACAACAATTATTACCATACAATAATGGTTAAAATGAACAATCAGCGCAAATAATTGAATTTAGAAGCAAGTTGTTGAGGCTTCTAAATTCAATCAACATTATTCATTGGGGATATTTTTTGTTTTTAGATTGGGGGAGATAACTTGGGTGACTTTATTTGTGATAATTGACACAATAACTGGACATAATCTATTCCTCTTATCACGCATGGCCTATTGAAAAATAAAGACAAACAGATTGGAGAAGGTTTTCGACCAGGGGAAGACACCTGTCACACCTGTCACACCTGTCACACCTGTCACACCTGTCACACCTGTCACACCTGTCACACGTGTTGTTGACGACAGAGAACACGACACAAGGAATACAATCTGGTACAAGAACATCTCGTTAAAGCAGAGCAAATCCCGTCCAACTCAAGACACCCGGGACGTGTTTTAACAAGATAGCATAACGCTCCCTTACCAGCGGCTCAGAGACCGACCCACTACCGACCACCGGCCCACTACCGACCACCGGCCCACTACCGACCACCGGCCCACTACCGACCACCGGCCGACCCCCGGCCCACTACCGACCCCCGGCCCACTACCGACCACCGACCGACCACCGGCCCACTACCGACCCCCGGCCCACTACCGACCACCGGCCCACTACCGACCACCGGCCGACCCCCGGCCCACTACCGACCCCCGGCCCACTACCGACCACCGACCGACCACCAGCCCACTACCGACCACCGACCCCCGGCCCACTACAGACCACCGGCCGACCACCGGCCCACTACCGACCACCGGCCCAACTACTCAAACAATGGCTGACGTTACCTTGGTTTTCTCCCCCGGTGGGTAGCTAGCCTGCTAGCCTCGTCCGCCCGGTCCCTCTCAGACTACCGGGTGAAGGGTGACGGGGTGAAGGGTGACGGGGTGAAGGTGAAGGGGTGCTCCAGCCCGTCCGCCATTTAGTTGTGTTTCACATCACCCCAAAACGCAGCAGTGACGGTATGTCGCTTTAGGAGCCATCGCACCTGTCGCTGGGAGGACCAAACATTGGTGACGTCACTGACAACAAAGACACAGCTCGACGTCACCAGGAGGGAGGGGCTTCCAGGGGTCCAATCAGCGCGCAGACACTCCAATACTCACCGTGGTCAAATATCATTTTCTTTCTTTAAGGGAAAGTATGAATGCGTGGAAATCAAATGCATATTAGACGTGGCCAGTGCTTAAATAGTGAACTGTCACTTTAAGAGAATGTACAGGACCCAGAGGTTTAAATAGTGAACTGTCACTTTAAGAGAATGTACTGGACCCAGAGGTTTAAATAGTGAACTGTCACTTTAAAAGAATGTACAGGACCCAGAGGTTTAAATAGTGAACTGTCACTTTAAGAGAATGTACTGGACCCAGAGGTTTAAATCGTGAACTGTCACTTTAAGAGAATGTACTGGACCCAGAGGTTTAAATAGTGAACTGTCACTTTAAAAGAATGTACAGGACCCAGAGGTTTAAATCGTGAACTGTCACTTTAAGAGAATGTACTGGACCCAGAGGTTTAAATAGTGAACTGTCACTTTAAGAGAATGTACTGGACCCAGAGGTTTAAATAGTGAACTGTCACTTTAAAAGAATGTACAGGACCCAGAGGTTTAAATCGTGAACTGTCACTTTAAGAGAATGTACTGGACCCAGAGGTTTAAATGCTGTACTGTCACTTTAAGAGACGGTAGGGAAGGCCAAGGGGTTAAAATTGTGTACTATCACTTTAAGATGTTCCAGTATTTATTGGAAGAGTACAAAAAAAAAAATGAAGTAATCACACAGTTCAGCTAGCATAAAATACATATCTTTACTTAAAACGAATCTCCTTTTGTCAAAGTTAAGAAATAGGCAAATTTAGAAATAATAAAAACACTGCCATAAAGGTAGAAGCAAAGTAAACTAACACATGGATGACTATTACCACGATACGGCACAAACGCAATGACTTGGAATCTCTCCATGGCAAAGCCAAATAAAACATTGTTTGTTAAAACAATGTTTTACTGTTAGTTTCTGCAATGAGCCAAAGCATTCGGTATGCTTGTAAAGTGCTTAAATTACAAAGTTTTTTTCCATAGCAGTTACATTCTTTGCTACGCTTCTGAGATGATTTTAAAAAGTGAGTTGGATGTGTTGATTGGAATCACTTGTGTATGCTCCATCCAAAAATATGCCAGGATATTGATCATATAAATAGTCTATAGTGCTTTGAACTCTGCTTCTTTAACCTTTTGTTGTCTTCCAAAATAGTTAGTGCACAATTGTACAAATCTACGACTGCCGGTCATCAAGATGGAGGAAACACTCAGTTCCCCCCGAGGGCGTTGAGCGGGTCATGGAAGGCGTGGCCCGACTCTGAGGCCCCGCCCTCCTGCGTGGGTTTGGTTCTCCTGGCTTTAGGAGCCTTGGCCACGGCTTTGACTTTGTTGGAGGAGAAGATGTCGTCTGTGGAGGAAAACAAACAGTCATGGAGCAAAGAGGATAATGGAGTGTTTCAGGGTCCATGGAGCAGGGGGGAAGCAGCTTACCCAGGTCATCCTCAAAGATCCACCTGGCCTCCGCCTTCTTCTTGCTTTTCTCTTTTGGTCCTGAACTCGGCGTCAAATCAGCAAAAATGTCAACATTGTCATCAAATAAGCTGACCTCCACTGTCTTCTCCTTGTGCTTCTTGGGACCAGCTTTAGGCAGAGCACTTTCATCGTCCTGGGAAGAGAGAAGATGAAGAAAATAAATAGGTATACATCATTTGGTACTACTACTGTAGTACTACCTCTTCCATGTTGTCATGGATATATTACCTGGAATATATCCTGTTTAGCCGGACTAGAGGGGGTCTTGCTGCCTGTAGTGGAACTAGGGGTGGAGCCAGTGCTCATTCCAAAGATATCCTCATCATCATCATGGTCTTCCATGAAGGACGAAGCCTTAGCTTTTTGAGCCCTGGGCTTGACCTTTTGGAACAGGTCACTGGTCGCTAGTTCGTCGAAAATAGACAGAGGAGGGTTTCCCCCTTGGTCGTTGTCGGTTGACTCCTGGGCCGTCGGGGTCACGTGGCGGCCGGGAGGCGGGGCCTGTTTACCGACAGACGCCGAGCTGAACAGGTCGTCGCCGTCGTCATCGGAGGACAGCGACGCGTGGCCGTCGGTGCTGACCCGGCTAGAGTCCGCCTCTCCCCGGCGGGCGGAGGCGGGCAGCGAGAGGACGGAGGGTCTGGGGGAGGACTCGGGCGGGGGGGTGGGGAAGGGGCTGGCTCCGCCGAGGCCGGGCCCTCCCGGGGCGCCGAGGCTGGGCCCGCCCGGGGTCTGGAAGCCCAGAGAGGACAGGCGGGTGCGGAGCCCGGGGCCCGGCTCCACTCCGGGGCCGTCCTCCGGGTCTAACGCTGACCTTTGAGCGGCCTGCTGCCTGGCCGCTCGGGACTGGGGCCTCCGGAGGCCTGAGCCTTTAGCACGACTCTGCAGGAGGCCGGTTCAACAGGTTCATGAGGCAGGTGGAGGGGATCAGAAACACAAACCTATCTTAGAATGTGAATGTCCCCCCTGGACATTCACATTCTAAGATAGGTTTGTGTTTCGGATTCACATCAGAGAAATACAGCACAGCATCACATTAGACAACAGGTAAAAACACATACATTTTGAAGTTTAAAACATTTCAACAAGTTGAGTCACAGAGGACCGCCCTGTTTCCCTACAGCAGCCCACCTTGTTGGTGCTCTGCAGTGAAGCGGCCCGGAGCGGGCTCTCGAAGCTCACCCCCTCCTCCCGGTCCAGGGGGCTGGAGAGGGGGCTGGGGCTCAGGCTGGAGACCCCGGAGGAGGACCCGGGGGTCAGCCCTCGGGGGCTCAGCCCTGGGGGGGCCGTCCCGGGGAGCAGCGCCGTGGGGTTGATCAGGAGGGAGGCCTGGAGGACCACAAACAAGAGCCTGGTGACTGCTAGCGCAGAACAATCACCCTTCTCATCCCTGATCTAGGATTCCATTCTCAACTTCCAATATTCTGTTTTCTTTGTGTGTTTACATTCTTGTTCAGTTGATGTAACTTTGATATACATTTAGATATACTCTGTCTATACATTTAGATATACTCTGTCTATACATTTAGATATACTCTGTCTATACATTTAGATTTACTCTGTCTATACATTTAGATATATATACTCTGTCTATACATTTAGATTTCATTTAGTTATATTTTGTTTATACTAGTTTAGTTTAGTTTAGTTTGTAGTTTTAGGTATTAGTATATTTTTGTGTGCATTTATTCCCCTGTTTCAACTGTTGCACCTTAATTTCCCTCGGGATAAATAAAGTCTCTTGAATCTTGAATAACTTTAACCCTTTAGTGCCATCATTTTCCACGCCACTTTTCTTGGCACACAGCGGACTGCAGTAGATCCTAAAATGAGTTATAGACTTATAGAATGCTGGAGTGAGGATGGATTATGAATCGGGAATCAGGACCCCAGCAATCGAAATTGAATGGTGAGATATCGAAAGATTAAAACACACAAGTATTTCCAGTGAGTCGAGTTCATACATGCAGAAAGCCGTCATGATGCAACCACACTACGACTGCAGCTGAAGAGGAAATGCAGGGAAGGGAGAAGAGGAAGAAGAGGAAGAAGAGGAAGAGGAAGAAGAAGGGTGATTCAAAAACAACTCAACCGTTCAGAAGCTGAATCCACGCTTCCCATCGGACACGGAGCAGATCCATCAGTCAGACCACCCATTGATTTCATAATAATATTAATAACGTTGTATTTTGTCAGCAGGCAGAAACATGTTCACATACAGAGTGACGAAGAAAAAAACAGACTGAAAACCCTCACAGCAGGATGTGCGGTTTTTCAATTTCCCAGAATTTAGGAAAATTTAAAATAGTTGGGATAGGAAACAGAAAAAGTATCTTTAGTAAAAAAAATAACAATAATAAAAAATTAAAAAATTACTTGTAGTTTTCCGATCCTTGTCAAGGGATCTTTGGCCGTTACGGAGGTGGGTGCCGTCCTCTGTACGGTTAAGATGAACAGTTATAAACATCAATCTTCTAATTGAAAGATTCAAAGGCCAAATCACATACAAAAACATTTGGTATGAATAAAAAAACCGAGTCAGACTAGACTGACTAGAGAACCAGACGGGGGACTACCTGGCTGTCTGGTGGGGAAGGACAGCCGACACCCTTCACCGATGAGGGTGGATCCACTTTAGGCTGGCTGGGTTTCTTTGCTATTTTCTAGATATGAACAAAGATACACCGTTTTAATGTTCATCCCTTCTGGTGAACTGGTTCAGGTGTGCCGGGACAGTAGGAATGAAAACAGATCACGACCACTTTATGAATGCCGTTACCGGATGAGGAGGTTTGGGCTTGACGGAGCTGAAGAGGTCCTCGTCGTCTGAGAACACACTCAACATGTCTGTCTTCACGGAGCTTGGCTTGGCACTCTGAAAACACAAGCACATATTGTACATTAGCACACACACACACACACCCACACCCACCCCCCCACGCACGAGGACTCACCACAGGTTTCCTTGAGGTGGCGAAGAGGTCGACTTCGGGGTCGTTGTCCTTCTGCTGCGTGTCGCTGAACAGCAGCTCCTCGTCCTGGAACACCCCTGTGCTCCGAGTGCGCGGCGGTTCCCCTGCAGGCTACACATGCACACACAGGAGTCAACCCATCTAACTTGATATATTTGTTCACTCAGCGATTTAATAATATGTGTACTATATGTGTTGGTACACACCTGCATGGTGTTTCTAGCTGCGGGGGTGCGGACCACAGAACTGGAAACATTCCAATCCGAGTCATCTTCTTCCTCATCCTCAAAGATACTGACCGCGTTGGCCTTAGACTTCCCTTTCACCTCATCCCCCTCATCCCCCTCATCCCCCTCATCCCCCTCCTTCTCATCCTCCTCCTTCCTGCCAGGAGGCGGCAGCTGATCCTTGCTCAGGAAGTCGCCATCGTTTCCTTCACTGCCGAAGAGGCCGAGTGTCCCCACAGACGGCTGCTTCCTGCCGGGGGGCCGAGGGGAAGCGGAGGGGGGGTTCTCCTCAACAGTGGCTTCCTCCGTAGGCTTGGCCCTCTCCACCACGCTCCCCGAGACCACAACCTCCTTGCGTGGCTCCTGGTCGAACAGAGACGGGACCTCGGGGGGCACAGCAGGGGCCTGGCAGGACGCGGGGGGAAGAAACAGGATGAGAGAGAAACATGATTGTAGCGAGAACGAATCGTCACAAAATGAATGACTACAAGAGCTATGATCAGGTAGGATCAGGTAGGATCAGGTAGGATCAGGTAGGATCAGGTAGGATCAGGTAGGATCAGGTAGGGGGCAGGATAAGTGTTTTGTGTTTTGACTCCCAGTGGAATTGTACTGGCTTGATCCCCAATGCCCTGCTCCTTAATGACGTGCCTCTACAAACTCAAAGGAAGTGGCTTTGGATTGAGGCTTCTGCTCATGAAACAGTGACTGAGAGTAGAAAGAAGACTCACTTCCGCCACTGAGACTTTAGTGCTGGAGCTGACGACGGGTTTGGAGCCAAAGAGGAATCCTTTGTCTTCGTCGTCACTTTCGTCCTCAAATAACAGCGCCACCCTCTGAGACCTCATGGGACTGCACCCCAAACAACAACATCAACAACAAAGGATTGCCTACAAGTACAAACCAAATGAGCCAGCGCTCACCTTGAAGAACGGAACAGTGAACTAAAACCCTGATACCGATTTTACTGACTTCGGCGTAAAAATACCTTGAGGTTTTCGTAGTGGCGAAGAGGTGGGGGTCCTGGTGGGGGTGGAACAGGCTGCCTTTGGGTGGGGTGGTCACGCTGGGCAGGTTGGACGGAGCACTCACGCTGGCCTTCATCCCCCCGGACCAGCTGTCCGTCCTGCCTGAGCTCAACCACTGGTCCTGTCACACATCACCCACAGCAGGCCTCTGGTTGGTGACTGAATGCATGGTTCCTCATACAGTACGTACCGCCACCAACGTCCACTTGAGCCGGCTTTCATGATTCAATGTCTGCTTGAATTCATATGACCTCCCTGTACTTTCTGCAGTTACACCCTAGTTTGAATAAAGTACTAATTATTATGTCTCATCTCATTCAGAAAAACTAAGGATTCTTGGCCTTTCTGACCTCAATGTTCAACACAGAGGCTTATCCTAAAAACCTGTAAATAAAGAGCATTATACAGCACTGGTGTTGCCGGGTCAAACTTAAAGAAGTTAAACGTTGAAGCTCCTCCCCTCCGCTCTCCCCACAGACAGCGGAGGGTCGTGTTTCCAGTGTTTTCACTTCCAAAGCTCCAGGGTTCTCCTACCTCGTCATCGCTGAAGAGGGAACCAGTCTTCTGGGGTTGGGGAGTGGAGGCTTTAGCTTGGGTGGGCTTAGACTTCGCCACGGAAGCAAACAAATCCTGAAACCAGAAGCACGCGTAAAGTCACGTAACACATTCACCCGTGATAAAAACCTTAGACAAGAGAGAGGAGAGAGAAAACTGATCTATTTGTGACATCACCTCTTCTTCCTCGTCATCGAACAAGGAGACGGGAGCCTTGGCTGGTCTTGGAGCAGCAGACTGGCTCTTGGAGGTGGTTGGAAACGCCTTGGAGAAATAAGCATAGAAGACGAGGATCAATCATTCATGCGCTGCTTTTTGTGACGTCTGATCTTGATCCTCTACGGAGGCTCTTAAACCCTACCGGTGTATCTTCGTCATCCGAAAAGAGACCTCGAGTCTGGGGTTTCCGTGTCTGGTTGACAGGGGCCTCTACAGGAGGGCCATTCTGAAACAATGACACAATATGGAAATTGATTCAAGAAAGCTTTTTCTTGTCTTCAAGAAAAAGCTCTCATTTGCTTTAACACATCAAGCCTCCCAAAAAATATATATATTTCATCACATTGAGAATGACTGAGAAAATAAACACAAGTGGTAAATAAAGCAGTAGGTGGAGAATTGTGCATACACACCTTCTCCTCCACCTCCTCCACCTCCTTCTCTTCCTCAGACTCCCCACTGGTGGGCGCTCTCCGTCTCTTCAGGCTCTCCGTCAGCAGGTTCTGAGTTCCGGGGCCAAAGATGGAAATGGCCCCAGCAGGCATCTGAACACACAATATCCATCACCATATCATCTCCTCACATCACTTCAAAGAACACGTGTGTGTGTGTGTGTTCCTAACCTTTTTCTCAGGGGGTTTGGCCTTCTCCTCCACTACCGCCTTGTTGCTCTGCACTGGCGGCCGGACGGCCGACTTCTCACCGAAAAGATCACCCTCCTCCTCGTCCTCGTCCTCATCTCCCAAGAAGAGATCCGCCACCTTCTTTGCTCTAGATTTCTCCTGTCCAGCTAAGGGGGGGGCGGGGAAGGGACATTGCGGTATTCAGCTGAAGTGGATATTGTCTATGAAGCGAGAGGGCTGAATGCTCAGACACACACGCTTACATTCTGGAAAGGTTCTGGACGTTTTCAAGCTTCTCCCGCGGAAGAAGTCATCGTCCTCCTCTTCGTCGAACAAGCCACCTCCGATCCCGCTGGCTCTGGTGGGCGGTTCCCTGGGAGCAGGGTGGGCTGGGGGTCGGTCATGGCTCCCCTTCTCCTTCACCTCCACTGAGGCTGTGATGTTCCCCGAGTCAAACAGGCCGCTATCCGCTGGGAGAACAAGACTTGGATTGGTTGGTTGGTTGGTTGGTCACACACACACACACACACACACACACGCACACGCACACGCACACGCATCTTCCTCTCAGATTCTAAGGAGGGTGAAGATAAGCACAATAACACGTCCATAAACAGCGGGAGTTGATTAAGAAGAGTTCTATGCAGAAGAGGTCATGTGACACCCCTGCTGTCTAATTAGCATAAATCGCAATGAAAGCCTGACTCACCGGCCTTCTGAACGGCCCCTTTGTTTTGCTCTTGCGGCCCAGCGGGTTTGGGAGCGCCGGTGAACAGATCCCCCTGAAGGACAGACCAGACGGCGGGTCAACAGGACGCTGGGGGCCTTCCCTCAGAAAGGGATTCACCTTTAAGGAAACCCACCTCGTCATCGTCGTCAAACAGCCCTCTGCCGCCGCTGAAGAGGCCTCCTCTCCCGCCAAACGGAGAGAAGTCTTCGTCCTCGTCCTCCATCCTGGGAGGTTGAAACATGTGGTCTTCATCCTCTTGGACGGCTGCTGCTGCTGCTGCAATGTTGACAACAACCGCATCTCTCTTCAGAGCTCCGCCACCACCCGATCACAGATGATGGCAACTAACAGTTACTATGGAAACGAGTAGGTTGTGTTCCGTATACATTATAGACTCTACAGTCACTTTCACAATTCCAAACTAACTGTTTTATTTGTGAAAGCTGCTTATCATGGAAGCATCATCAGAAATCATCACTACAATGCTAACCTAGGAGCTGAGGAATCAACATGGCTAGTATATAGAAAGGGGGGTGGAGGAGATGGAGGAGGGGGAGGAGATGGAGGAGGGGGAGGGAGAGTGTCCTACCAGGTAACTTCTCAGCTTTGACCACTTTCTTGCTTTTATCTTTCTTCTTGGAGGATGCCAATGCTTGAGACACAGGATGAGGAACACATGACGGTTATAGAAGAGAACCAGAGGAGAGAGCATGGATCAAAGCGATGGTGAGGAACTGAGAAGGTCTTACAGGCGCGGTCCTCCTCCCCTCTGCTGACGGCTTCCCCTTTGATCCGGGCTGCAAGCTCTTCCACAAAAGACGAGGAACCGGCGGCCTAAAAAGGGACATGAAGACAATTACCTGTGATTATCTGTCAGGCATGTATAAGGATAGACATTAATAACTGTAAATAAGCAAAAAACCACCACAAGATAATGAGATTTAAAAAATACTTTTAAAAAAACCAACAGTTATCAATTACTACCAGTATCTACCTTTATCTCATTCTCATTCTCGTCCTCCTCCTCCTCCTCCTCCTTGTCCGACTCTCCAAATATGTCCGAATCCTCATCCTCCTCGTCATCTTCCTCGTAACTCAACACTGAAGACTTCTGAAGCAGCAGGGGTTCATGGTTGGACATTCATAAGGGTTACAATTGGACAGCAGGAGACTACAGTAGTCATGTTTGTTCACCTTGGTAATATTGCCACGCCCCTGCGCTTCCTCAAAGTCTTCATCCGACGGCTGAGGTTGAAACAGACACACAGAACGGTTTCTCTACAGTGGATGTTGGGTTTGAGGTTACGTGAGCACAATGGGGAAATGCATTCTTACAACTTCTTCTTTGCCGTCTTCACTTTCGATGATGCTGTCTCGATCGCTCTCGATGGACATCTCTGGAACGAGAGCATCAAAACACACATATAAACAAAGCACTCAACACAAAGAACACCTCCTCTGCAGCCGCTGAGGTCTGTGTTACCGTCACTGGAGAGATCGCCCAGTCCCACGTCCTCCTGGTCCATGAAGGCTTGGGAGCCAATCAAATAGGGCAGAGGCCTGTCCACGTAAAGGTCCTGAGAACAGAGAGAAACACTTTTTAGAGGAATAATATGTGTACTATAATATATAGTACACATATTACACTATCACACTTTTGCTGGACTTTCTGGACTCATTACAGCTACTGCACTGTTCTGCACTGTATTCATGACGCTGCTGCACTACTGGCACTTTAAATGCTTTTTAAGTGCTTTTTGCACAATTCTACACATGTATATCATCCATCAGTCACTTTATTGTTATTTGTATTGTTCTTTTTATTGTGTACAGTATTGTTTTAGTATAGTGTTGTATAGTATAATGTATAGCATATAGTGTTAAATTGTAGGAAATTCATACTGCGGGAGGGAATTATGGAGAATACAAATCTCATTTAGCAGTTAATATAAAGAGTACTGCTTAGTGTGTCATCCAGATGCTAATCACAGAACAGTTAGAACACAGAACCAGTGTTCTTAAGGCACCTTGGGCTCCAGTATGGCCTCCAAGCGGTCCGAGGCCTCCTCCTCCTCCTCAGAGTCAGAGTTCCCCGCTTTGATGTCCAGCTGCTCGAAGGCCGAGTCCAGAACCCGCAGCCCGTAGTTCACAGCCTCCTGCATCTTGGGAATCAGCGCCGCTTCTTTCTGCTCTCGACTCTTCAAGGTGAGGACACACGTAATCCAATGTGAATTGACCCCTCTTTCCTCAGTACACTTTTCCCTTGCATGGCTAAATACACACACACACAGAGAGAGAGAGAGACTACTAATTCTAGAGAATTATTACTTAATTTTCTGATTTGCTGTTTGAGAATGATAGTTGTTAGTGTTGTTTTTATTATTGTTATTCATTGTGTGTTCCTAAGGACCTCACTTACTGTGTGTGTGTGTGTGTGTGTGTGTGTGTGTGTGTGTGTGTGTGTGTGTGTGTGTGTGTGTGTGTGTGTGTGTGTGTGTGTGTGTGTGTGTGTGTGTGTGTGTGTGTGTGTGTGTGTGTGTGTGTGTGTGTGTGAGAGATAAGAGCAGTAGGCAGAGAGCGATAGAGAGAGTCTGTGTGTGTATTTGAATAAAGTACATTTGCTGAAATACAGTTGTTCCTATATATCTATATCAATATATAGATATATCATATACATATCTATATATATATATATATATACACTACATCAGTGGTTCTCAACCTTTTTCATACGATTCTCATACAATGCAAGGGCCATTGAGAACATAACAACTATCATTCTCCCACTGCAAGGGAGAACAATAGGAACAACTTTATTTCAGCAAATGTAGTTTATTCTAATACACACACACACAGCAAGTGAGAACATTAACAACAGCGCTCTCTCTCTCTCTCTCTCTCTCTCTCTCTCTCTCTCTCTCTCTCTCTCTCTCTCTCTCTCTCTCTCTCTCTCTCTCTCTCTCTCTCTCTCTCTCTCTCTCTCTCTCTCTCTCTCTCTCTCTCTCTCTCTCTCTCTCTCTCTCTCTCTCTCTCTCTCTCTCTCTCTCTCTCTCTCTCTCTCTCTCTCTCTCTCTCACAACAGCAAAAAGCAGGGGAGTGGATGCATGCACACACACACACACACACACACACACACACACACACACACACACACACACACACACACACACACACACACACACACACACACACACACACACACACACACACACACACACACACACACACACACACACACACACACACACACACACACACACACACACACACACACACACACACACACATATATATATATATATATATATATATATATATATATATATATATATATATATATATATATATATATATATATATATATATATATAAATAAAGGACCCTGCATGTTAGTTAGTGTTTCTTTCTACCTGTTCCGGGTGCTTCACAGCACTCTCCACCTTGGCACTTGGCTCCTCCACCTCTTCGTCGTACACTCTCTGATACAGATAAAAAAAAAAAAATACAAATAATGATATTTATATATGGATCACAAACAATGCCTTGACAATATCCACTGTAGGATACCCAGAAACGACTGGAGTCACCCCTGTACAAAGATCTGCTATAAAAGTATGAACGCAATATACAAAAGATACATGGAAAATGGCCCCATAATAACGCCAAGGATCCATTACATTTTCTATGAACTGCGTGTTGGAGAGCATGAGGAAGTCGTTGAAGACCGAGTGCAGGCAGCTGTCTGTGGCTTTAGTGTCCCGGATCAAACCGTCCAGCTGCTTCTCGATGGCGTGAGTCTTGGACAGCATCCTCTGGGAAAAGTCTTGAAGGAACAGGAATAGCTGCAAAAAGACAATTATATTGTTCATGATAACTGGCACGCAGGTCATTTCACTATATACCACAGAAGGTCATCTCACTATATACCACAGGTCATCTCACTATATACCACAGGTCATCTCACTATATACCACAGAAGGTCATCTCACTATATACCACAGGTCATCTCACTATATACCACAGGTCATCTCACTATATACCACAGAAGGTCATCTCACTATATACCACAGAAGGTCATCTCCCTATATACCACAGAAGGTCATCTCACTATATACCACAGGTCATCTCACTATATACCACAGAAGGTCATCTCACTATATACCACAGAAGGTCATCTCACTATATACCACAGAAGGTCATCTCCCTATATAGCACAGGTCATCTCACTATATACCACAGAAGGTCATCTCACTATATAGCACAGGTCATCTCACTATATACCACAGGTCATCTCACTATATACCACAGAAGGTCATCTCCCTATATACCACAGAAGGTCATCTCACTATATAGCACAGGTCATCTCACTATATACCACAGAAGGTCATCTCACTATATAGCACAGGTCATCTCACTATATACCACAGAAGGTCATCTCACTATATAGCACAGGTCATCTCACTATATACCACAGGTCATCTCACTATATACCACAGGTCATCTCACTATATAGCACAGGTCATCTCACTATATAGCACAGAAGGTCATCTCACTATATAGCACAGGTCATCTCCATATAGCACAGAAGGTCATTCACTATAGCACAGAAGGTCATCTCACTATATACCACAGAAGGTCATCTCACTATATACCACAGAAGGTCATCTCACTATATACCACAGAAGGTCATCTCACTATATACCACAGAAGGTCATCTCCCTATATACCACAGAAGGTCATCTCTCACTATATACCACAGAAGGTCATCTCACTATATACCACAGAAGGTCATCTCCCTATATAGCACAGGTCATCTCACTATATACCACAGGTCATCTCACTATATAGCACAGAAGGTCATCTCACTATATACCACAGAAGGTCATCTCACTATATACCACAGAAGGTCATCTCACTATATACCACAGGTCATCTACCTATATAGCACAGGTCATCTCACTATATACCACAGAAGGTCATCTCCCTATATAGCACAGAAGGTCATTTCACTATATAGCACAGAAGGGCATCTCCCTATATAGCACAGAAGGTCATCTCACTATATAGCACAGAAGGTCATTTCACTATATAGCACAGAAGGTCATCTCCCTATATAGCACAGAAGGTCATCTCACTATATAGCACAGAAGGTCATTTCACTATATAGCACAGAAGGTCATCTCCCTATATAGCACGAGGTCATCTCACTATATAGCACAGAAGGTCATTTCACTATATAGCACAGGTCATCTCCCTATACAACACAGAAGGTCATCTCACTATATAGCACAGAAGGTAATTTCACTATATAGCACAGGTCATCTCCCTATATAGCACAGAAGGTCATTTCACTATATAGCACAGGTCATCTTCACTATATAGCACAGAAGGTCATCTCCCTATATAGCACAGGTCATCTCACTATATAGCACAGAAGGTCATTTCACTATATAGCACAGGTCATCTCCCTATATACACAGCACAGGTCATCTCACTATATAGCACAGGTCCATTTCACTATATAGCACAGGTCATCTCCCTATATAGCACAGAAGGTCATCTCCCTATATAGCACAGGTCATCTCCCTATATAGCACAGAGGAGGTCATTTCACTATATACCACAGGTCATTTCACTATATAGCACAAAAGAGCCGACAACACTAATCTAGCCAGTAGTTTAGGGTAGTGACTTCTCAAGTAAGAAGGTAACCCTTTATTCATCCTCAAAGGGAGATTGTGGTGCCCTCAAAGTGAACCTGAGGGATCTATCCCCCTGTCTCCCTGGAGGCTCCTCAGTGTCCTCTAACTGAATACACTGGATAACAATGTTGACTTAATACTCCACTTATAAATGAAGTAAAGAAACAAACACAGTCTGATTAGCCTGCTGATACGGTAGGTTTTGAGTCACCCCTGAATCCGCCGCCAGAGACCAAGTGGCGCTGGCTTGCCGCATCTCTCCCAGGGTCCAGGGTCGCTCCCAGACCTGGTCCTGGTCCCTGTCCCCGTCTGTCCCCACATGGGTCCTGGGGACATCCCGGGCCCCTGCAGCGGGGATCACCTCGCTCATCTGGTTGAGGTCCAAAGAGAGAACCAGTGGAGAGAGAGAACCAGTGGAGAGAGAGAGAGAACCAGAGGAGAGAGAGAACCAGGAGAGAGAGAACCAGAGGAGAGAGAGAACTAGTGGAGAGAGAGAGAACCAGTGGAGAGAGAGAGAGAACCAGAGGAGAGAGAGAGAGAACCAGAGGAGAGAGAGAGAGAGAACCAGAGGAGAGAGAGAACCAGAGGAGAGAGAGAGAACCAGAGGAGAGAGAGAACCAGAGGAGAGAGAGAGAACCAGTGGAGAGAGAGAGAGAACCAGAGGAGAGAGAGAGAACCAGAGGAGAGAGAGAACCAGAGGAGAGAGAGAGAACCAGAGGAAGAGAGAACCAGTGGAGAGAGAGAGAACCAGAGGAGAGACAGGAAGAGAGAACCAGTGGAGAGAGAGAGAGAACCAGAGGAGAGAGAGAACCAGAGGAAGAGAGAACCAGAGGAAAGAGAGAACCAGTGGAAAGAGAGAACCAGTGGAAAGAGAACCAGAGGAAAGAGAGAACCAGTGGATGGTTAACCTTTAGCTCCATGAACGTCACGTGACTCATCGACTCATCAGGCGCTGGTCCACTGGTTTCTATGCTAATGCTAATGCTAGGTGGACCTGTTGTGTTACCCAACTAGCACACGATGCTATTCCATCTCCGGGTTATCAGGCGGTGGTTGAACCTTATTGTTATTGTTATTTTTTATGAAACATAAACCTTGTATCTTGTCCGGTTGAGTAAGACATGCGAGCTAACGAGCTAACAGTAACCCACTAGCTCCCTGCTAAAGCCGACACATCATATACATACTCATAGATATACTAGATATATACTCGTATATACTCATCGATCACCTGGAGGTGGCGGGTGTATTCACGAGGCAAATTGTACTGAGAAACGACGTCAAAAGAAATGGATGATGCTAAAAGTGGCCTCTTCTTCATCGGTCTTCTGACAGGTCGGCCATGTTCTGTCTGAGGTCAGCTGACCTGCACAGCGTTGCCTAGCGACCAGCGGGGGGCGGGGCGGAGCAGAGGATCGACCAATCGGCTCTCATATCACGTGACCTCTTTCAAACGGAATAACCTCCGAGTTATTAGAGTTATTATTATACAGCATTAGAGGTTGTTCTCACCCCTGTCTGTCTGTCTGTCCGTCCGTCCGTCTGTCCGTCCGTCTGTCGTCTGTCTGTCGTCTGTCTGTCTGTCCGTCCGTCCGTCCGTCTGTCTGTCTGTCTCTCGGTCCGTCTGTCTGTCTGTCTGTCTGTCTGTCTGTCTGTCTGTCTGTCGTCTGTCTGTCCGTCCGTCTGTCTGTCTGTCTCTCGGTCCGTCTGTCTCTCGGTCCGTCTGTCTGTCAGTTAGCAGGATCACTCATAACTCCGTTACGTACGGAATGGTAAAGCGTGTTTCATTGATGATTGACTGATATCTTCTATATCAGCGTATGATCGATATCTTTATGATCAATATCTTGCTCTGTGCTCAATGTGATTTCATCGTATGCCGATTCAAGTCATCGTGTGGTTTAATAGTACGCCTATAGAGTCAATGGGAAGATGATTCTAATGAATGATTACACCATTGTGATATTGATTGTTAGTTAAAGCCTACAGAGTCATATGGTTATTGTGAAGTGCTACTGAACTCCGTAGAGGCCATGCAATAGAATGAATTTGGGTCACGACCTGTTGACCTCGTGATCTCGTGACCTCGTGACCTCGTGATCTCGTGATCTCGTGATCTCGTGATTCCAGCAGCAGTTGCTTTCTTGTGATCACGATCACAAGGGGTCGGGGCGACTAATTGATCTATTAACAGAACCGCTGAATATCGAGGTTTGGTCAATGTGTACAATTAAGAAACATAGAATCATAAACTGTCAATCATATTTAGAGATGGACCATTCAGCTGTATTAAGACACATGTACATGTATATACATTCACACACACATATTAAACTGACTAACTGTTTCCTAGGACTATGCCACATAATGACTTGTAGTTCATATCCGTAAATAGTATTGACAGTATATGACACTTTGCACCTTAATAAAGCTGAATTGTAACCATCAGTAAATATTATTGATGTATATAACACTATGGGGTCAGGGTTGTAGCGCCCCCTGGTGGTTCCACTACGTCTCTGTGGGTGTGTTTATGGGCGTGTCTATCAGGTACCCTCCACACCTGGTCTCCAATCTCCACACCTGGTCTCCATCACCCATCCACCCAACAGTATATCATCTATCCCCTCTTAAACAAAGCTGAATTATGAACCATATCGTAAATATGACACTCCTCTCCCTCCGCTGGTCTCCTCCCGTTTCTACTGATCGTCATAGTACATATTAAGACGTAGATTCATGTGTGTTCAGTTATTGATGGGCAGAAGTGGAGCTAGGCAAGTAAACTGCCAAATGAATGCCAATAATTAAATTCAATTGATTAATTAAAGTGCCCATTTTAATTACAGCAGTGGCACTGTTAAAAGTGGAGCTGTGAGAAGCCTAGTCAATGAAGGCCCAAGCCCTATGTGTGGGACAGTCTGCCACCTGTAATCAGGAACACTAGGTTCTCTACATGGTCCATCTCATCATCAGACTGATAGGTACTAGACTAGAGGTTCTCTACATGGTCCATCTCATCATCAGACTGATAGGTACTAGACTAGAGGTTCTCTACATGGTCCATCTCATCATCAGACTGATAGGTACTAGACTAGAGGTTCTCTACATGGTCCATCTCATCATCAGACTGATAGGTACTAGACTAGAGGTTCTCTACATGGTCCATCTCATCATCAGACTGATAGGTACTAGACTAGAGGTTCTCTACATGGTCCATCTCATCATCAGACTGATAGGTACTAGACTAGAGGTTCTCTACATGGTCCATCTCATCATCAGACTGATAGGTACTAGACTAGAGGTTCTCTACATGGTCCATCTCATCATCAGACTGATAGGTACTAGACTAGAGGTTCTCTACATGGTCCATCTCATCATCAGACTGATAGGTACTAGACTAGAGGTTCTCTACATGGTCCATCTCATCATCAGACTGATAGGTACTAGACTAGAGGTTCTCTACATGGTCCATCTCATCCTCAGACTGATAGGTACTAGACTAGAGGTTCTCTACATGGTCCATCTCATCCTCAGACTGATAGGTACTAGACTAGAGGTTCTCTACATGGTCCATCTCATCATCAGACTGATAGGTACTAGACTAGAGGTTCTCTACATGGTCCATCTCATCATCAGACTGATAGGTACTAGACTAGAGGTTCTCTACATGGTCCATCTCATCATCAGACTGATAGGTACTAGACTAGAGGTTCTCCACATGGTCCATCTCATCATCAGACTGATAGGTACTAGACTAGAGGTTCTCTACATGGTCCATCTCATCATCAGACTGATAGGTTCTAGACTAGAGGTTCTCTACATGGTCCATCTCATCATCAGACTGATAGGTACTAGACTAGAGGTTCTCTACATGGTCCATCTCATCATCAGACTGATAGGTTCTAGACTAGAGGTTCTCTACATGGTCCATCTCATCATCAGACTGATGGGTACTAGACTAGAGGTTCTCTACATGGTCCATCTCATCAGACTGATAGGTACTAGACTAGAGGTTCTCTACATGGTCCATCTCATCATCAGACTGATAGGTACTAGACTAGAGGTTCTCTACATGGTCCATCTCATCATCAGACTGATAGGTACTAGACTAGAGGTTCTCTACATGGTCCATCTCATCATCAGACTGATAGGTACTAGACTAGAGGTTCTCTACATGGTCCATCTCATCATCAGACTGATAGGTACTAGACTAGAGGTTCTCTACATGGTCCATCTCATCATCAGACTGATAGGTACTAGACTAGAGGTTCTCTACATGGTCCATCTCATCATCAGACTGATAGGTACTAGACTAGAGGTTCTCTACATGGTCCATCTCATCATCAGACTGATGACAGTCTGCTTCTGTTCTCCAGTGTTCCTGTGATCCCCACCTGAAGGATACCGGCCAGCACCACACAATTTATATTCTCATTTTAATATTTGTATATTGTGTATATTATATGTATATATATTTGTGTACTTTACTATGTACATTACTATAAGTCACTTATGGCACCCATGTCACTCCTGAACCGTCCCTGAAGGAGGGATCCCCTCCACTCTGGGTTCCTTCTCTAGATGTCCTCCTCCATTAGGTTTGTTCTCACCCTGAGTGGACGAGGGTTTGGTCAACATGTGGCCTGGGCAGCCCTTTGAGACTGGAGCTGGGATTAAGGGCTAGACTAATACAATTGACTTGAATTGGGATTTCATTAGTAGTATCCTCATTAGTAGTCACAAGTATCCTCCCAGCTCACAGCCTCACCTACCGTTCTGATCCGTTAAATCCATATTCAAACCTGTTCAAGTTAACAGTTTGTCTAGTTCCACTGCTGTATCAGACCAATGATTCCAGAGATATGACCACACTGTACATGTTTAGATATTAAGCCCTGGTGGCACCATTTGGAAACTGAGAAGCAGAAGACCGCCTCAAGTCCAGACCTTCCATTGAAGCTCAACGTGAGGTCAAAGGACCGATGGATCAATGGATCAATGGACCGATGGATCCAGCTCAACGTGAGGTCAAAGGACCAATGGATCCAGCTCAACGTGAGGTCAAAGGACCAATGGATCAATGGATCGATGGATCCAGCTCAACGTGAGGTCAAAGGACCAATGGATCCAGCTCAACGTGAGGTCAAAGGACCAATGGATCAATGGATCAATGGATCAATGGACCAACTCAACATGGGATCTTCAAACTTGTTGGCAAATGTTAGAATAAAAAAAGTCTAAAAGTGATTGAGTCCCTTTCACCTGGGCTTGAATCAGCATTAATATGATAGATCTGATAGATATGACCAACAACCGTCAAATGTTGCTTATAAAGCCGCACCATGTGAAACAATTAGGAACCTAAGAAGCAGTGAACCATGATATGAGACTCTCAGGTCCAGACCTTTCATTTGAGCTTCCCAGAGGTCAATATATCAGCTAAAAATGTTTAACGTTTTAAACGCCCCCTAGTGGTACATGATAGAACCCAACAATTCTGAAAATCGACAGGGTTTTTCCTCCTTGGGACATAAATGGGTATCCCAAATATGAGAATCTAATTGTACATTTAGTTTGAGTTATCGTGTTCACATGAAGGGGGAGCGGACACCTCAAAACCATAACATATCATTAAGGCCTCACAAGAGACGCTGCAGAAACCTAATGAGATCTAAGAGTTCTATACCTGCTGGTCAATGACAACCAATCAAATGACAAGTAACAATTCTCATTGTACCATGTGTGCATGTTGAAAACAAGCAATAACCAAACAATAACCCATTAACAAGACATCAGAACACATTTTATGAATCAACAAACAGGTAAAAATAGTACATTAACAAGTGTCAAAAGTGCAGAAACAAGGAGATGAACTAGTGCAAATAGAAAACAGATAATCATTATTATAATTATTATGAATCAAAGCCTGAACTCTTGAGAGCCCTGAGAGGCCAGTGGGACGAGTGTCTGAACCACCAAACCCTCAGCTCTCTTCCTCCATTAGGAGCTCTGTGAACCCCCCTCCTCCATGTCTTCCTCCTCTGACGGGACCCCTGGGGGGGCCTCCTCCCCGGTAGCCGCCATGCTCGGCGGGACCTGGGCATACAGGTGCCAGTCGAACAGCTTGTCCTGAGCGGAGGAAGGCCGGCGGTTAGCGGCGGTAGAGAGAAACAGTGAGATAGGAGAGCGGTGACCTGAGGCCATCACCATCACCATCATCATCCACATGGATTGAGTTGAGCTGCTTTAGTTGAGCTGCCTCAATCAAATAGTATGTGGTTGTTGATATTCTACCGCTCACATGCATATTTACCATTCATTGTAAACTGATTTTGTTTCTTGCAATGTGAATTAGTTTTGCAAAAAGTACTACGACAATAAAGTTGGGGCGTTTGATTGATGCTTTGATTTCATTTTTGTAAACTAATGAAATCGAATGAATTCTTCCAATTTCATTGAAGGAAATGCAGCATTTGTAAAACGGAAGATGAAAGTGAATGAGCAGAAGGTAAGAAGGTTTGTACATGGAGGGGCGTGATCCTCTGGATGAGCATCAACCACTTGGTGTAGATCCTGGCCACCAGGTCACTGACCTGGAGGGAAAGGACATTAACACACACACACACACACCTGCAGCACTTTGACAGGAAACACAACATCAATGGGTCAACTGATGATTCATCAGTATCACCTGTAGGTCACCTGTAGGTCACCTGTAGGTCACCTGTATGTCACCTGTATAGGTCACCTGTATGTCACCTGTAGGTCACCTGCATGTCACCTGTATATCACCTGCATGTCACCTGTATATCACCTGTATGTCACCTGTACGTGGTCAAACCTACTCTGACTTTAGATTCTAATGTAAACGGGGCCGTAGGACTGCTGGGTCCCAGTAGAACCAACACCCACCTTGCTCCGGTTCAGACACTTGACGTTCTTATTGAGGTCTCTCTTGATGTGGCGGTCCATCTCAGAGCACAGCTCCAGCAGCTGCTCCTGGGACGCAAAGGAAGATGCTCCATGAAGGCTCCGCCCACTCAGCCTCCTCGCTGACTTCTACTGGACAGGTTGGTTTACTAACGAAGGCCACTTTAATGCTGCAAAAGGAACTCCCACTCGCTACTATCACATTAGGGGTGGAGCCAGAAGGGCGTTACTTGGTAACAACACTGATCAATCAGAATTAGGGGTGGAGCCAGAAGGGCGTTACTTGGTAACAACACTGATCAATCAGAATTAGGGGTGGAGCCAGAAGGGCGTTACTTGGTAACAACACTGATCAATCAGAATTAGGGGTGGAGCCAGAAGGGCGTTGGTAACAAAACTGATCAATCAGAATTAGGGGTGGAGCCAGAAGGGCGTTACTTGGTAACAAAACTGATCAATCAGAATTAGGGGTGGAGCCAGAAGGGCGTTACTTGGTAACAAAACTGATCAATCAGAATTAGGGGTGGAGCCAGAAGGGCGTTACTTGGTAACAACACTGATCAATCAGAATTAGGGGCAGTTACTCGTGTTAACCACTAGTCTGAGACATGTTTACAGATTAAAAAGCGGTTCAAACCGACACAGAAGTAAGAGGGTTAAAACATTATGAATGAATCCTAAGTGTGGTGTGAGGAGGACACTGGATACCTTCTGATGAGGTTGGTAAGACTGGTAATTGGATGCTTGATTGACCAGCGTCAGCAGACTGTAGCAGAGGTAGTAGCTCTGAAACACACAGCAGAGGACATCAGACCAGAATAAAACACTTCCTGAACATCTGCTGATCACATGATGGAGTAGTGGCTAAATCTGGATCAATCTAATGAAAGTGAAGGAACCAACTGCTTCTATATTTATACAACCTGGAGGCTTGGAGTCAGACTACGGTGCTGTATCAACCACTACAGAGTGGAGAAATACAGTCAATTATTTACAATGGACTAAAAATGCATATATTCCAATATATTCCGACAATGCTATTCATACCGTTCAATAGTAATTCATATGCAGCTCGAAGCATACAACTACTATTGTCAACCAGTTACCCATCAATCACCCATCTACACATCCAAAATATAAATATTAATATAAAACATAAGTAATTGTAGTTAGTCCAGGGTTGTAGGAAATGGAGATGGGTGTCATGGTGGACATGAAGGACAGTATTAACAATGAAAAGGAGTTAAAACAAGAGTAGAAGCTCCAGTATGACTGACCTGTTGGTCTAAAGTGTCCATGTTTTCCTCCTTCTCCTTCTGGGCCGTGGAGGACAGCATGCTGCGGAGGAGGCTGGAGGGCGTGATCCGGGACAGGTAGGGGCTCAGGTCCGTCAGCTGGACCAGAGAACCACAAACACACACATGGGCAGGCAGACCCAGAGACACACATGACCGATAGAAGGTTCACTCCGAGGCTCACCTGAACCTCTCTGCCCGGCGGCTTCTCAGCACACCTTCCATCCAACAGTTTGGAAATCATACACACACTCAGGTGTCTGCGGAGCTGCCTGAAGAGAACACAAGACTGAATGAACCATATCAGGTGTCTCCGCTGAGGACAGCAGAGGGACATGATGGACAACATGGGGATGATCCAAGAGACTCACTTTCCCCGCGGGTGGTCGGGCAGCAGCTGGACCAGAGAGCACATGTTGTGGTGGTCCGTCGTCAGCTCGGTGAGGGCCCGACACATCCTGGGGAGCTGGAACAGAAACACCAACACACCATCAAACTGGCTCCTCCCCACCCCACTCTATAGGCTCCTCCCCCTCCCACTATATAGGCTCCTCCCCACACACTATATAGGCTCCTCCCCACACCACTCTATAGGCCCCTACCCACTCTGCTCTATAGGCTCCTCCTACCCAGTCCGCTCTATATGCTCCTCCTACCCAACCCGCTCTATAGGCTCCTACCCAACCCACTCTATAGGCCCCTCCCCAGTCCACTCTATAGGCTCCTCCTACCCACTCTGCTCTGCAGGCTCCTCCTCCCAACCCCACTCTATAGGCTCCTCATGCCCACTCTACTCTATAGGCTCCTCCTACCCACACCACTCTATAGGCCCCTACCCCCTCTGCTCTATAGGCTCCTCCTATCCGCTCTGCTCTATAGGCTCCTCCTACCCACTCTGCTCTATAGGCTACTCCTACCCACTCTTCTCTATAGGCTCCTTCTACCCCCCTGCTCTATAGGCTCCTCCTACCCCCCCTGCTCTATAGGCTCCTCCTACCCCCCCTGCTCTATAGGCTCCTCCTACCCACTCTGCTCTATAGGCTCCTCCTACCCCCCCTGCTCTATAGGCTCCTCCTACCCCCCCTTGCTCTATAGGCTCCTCCTACCCACTCTGCTCTATAGGCTCCTCCTACCCCCCCTGCTCTATAGGCTCCTCCTACCCCCCCTGCTCTATAGGCTCCTCCTACACGGTGGAGGAGGTCCTACTGACCATGTCTTCCCAGTCCCGGACGTTGCGGAGGACGTGGCGCTGCAGACAGCGCAGGTCAGTGTGGGGCTCCAGGGAGAAGAGGACCTCCAGACCCAGCTGGCTGCTGAGGGCCAGGAGCAGCAGGAGCTCTGGGTCGCTGAAAGCCCGCGGGCACAGGGCCATGCAGTAAGACAGGTACTGTAGAGAGGGAGGACACAGCCCAGGCCATGCAGTAAGACAGGTACCGTTAACAGAGGGAGGACACACGGGCATCGACCACCACCCGGACCACACTGATAGTCCATCGGAGCTTTGCCGTTACAGTGGTTTCATTTCGTTTGATTAGAAGATTTGTTGTTCGGTAGGCTCTGTTCAATCTTTATAAAGCACCTTGTTTTTAAAAAGTGTGATATAAAGAAAAGGTTATTCTTTTATTGGTCAAATTATCCCAATCCTTGTGTCTCACCTTGAGAACGTTGGTGAAGTTGTGCTTGGGGAAGGTGCGTTTTGGGTTGCTGGATGGACACTCATTTCTCATATTCAGGTCATTCCTTTCAAAGAAAAAAATTGATAAAACATTTTCTAAAAACATTCAAATGACACACAGGAAGAACGACGAGGCTACTCACAGCAAATCCGCTTCATTGAACGGAGGCTGAAACGTCTCCAACGGGAAGAGGGTGACGAAGGAAGCCCCCATGTTTAACAGGACCAGCGTCATGTCCGCCACACTGGGCACCCACACCTCAAACACCTGGCTGCTGCTTTCAACTGACACACACACACACACACACACACACTTGAGAATGGGATCTTGGGATCCCCAATGTAAGGTGGGAGGTGGTGAAGCCAGCAGACGCTCACCGGGGGGGCTAGCAGCAGAGCGTGCAATGACACACAGGGCCTGGAGGATCTTGTCAGAGATCATCCTCTCAGTGTGAACGGACATCATCTGGAAGGACAGATACAGGGCTTGGGAATCGGAGGGTCGCCGGTTCAAGTCCCCAAAACGGATAAAGTACAGAGTGAGAACTGGTAAAGAAAAAGGAATCCAGTTCGCCTCCTGGGCACTGCCGAGGTGCCCTTGAGCAAGGCACCAGACCCCGGGCACTGAATATACAATAATAGCTGCCCACTGCTCCTAATACTACGATGGGTTAAATGCAGAGAAACACATTTCCTGTGTATGTATGTACTGTATGTGACCAACCAAGTAAAAAATATGTATAATAATAAAACAAAAAATTCAGATTTAGATTTAACATTTGAGCTCCCCAGATCCCGGAGCTGACCTTGAACAGGAAGCCAGAGACCTGCGGTGGGCAGGGGGAGGCGTGGTACGCCTCCTCAAACAGGCCGATGCGGACGTGTAGACTCAGCTGAGCCGGGCTGGACCTTCAGAGAGCAAACGTTACCAGACAGAAGTAGAGTCTTGACCAGATGTCTTCTTGACCTTCTCCTTGATTCAACTGTTCTGTACTCACTGTAGGTTAACTAAAATAACCAACCACAAATACAAATACTAAAACAACCAAGTCAATATCCAATAGAATACACCCTGGATCAATCAGACAACCAAGACACAGGGAGCATTCATGGGAGCTGGTTTATCCTGTGGGCCTGGATTCTCCAGCCCCAGAACCTAGCCCGACCCGTCCACAGGATAACCCGGCTGCCGACAACTAACAATGAACTGGAGACCTTCAGACCAGGGCTCTCCCACCCCCCTGGGCCCCCTGGACCCTTCGGACCAGGGCTCTCCCACCTCCCTGGGCCCTTCGGACAAGGACTCTACCACCTCCCTGGGCCCAAGGAGCCCTCGGACCACAGACAAACACAACAGGGACCCCCACATGGAATTCATTTGGTAAAAAGGGTTACATTTTAAGCCTGGCCGATAATAACTTTTAGATATACCTCTTATTACACCTATTAACTAGTTGATATACTGGTTTATTAGCCTGTATGTGTTTATGATTGATGGCCTCAAGGTGGAAGGAGAAGCCGTCGATCTTATCAAACTAGTAACATATTAGGTATTGATTAGAGTTAATTTAGCAATGAAAATCGAACTGCGGCGTGTTTTTAGCCAACACATAGCTAGTTGTTTGTTTTCTTTCCCTCCGATAGCAGCTGGTCACGTTAAGTTAGACTCTGGATCATAGAAATCATTTATTTATTATCTATTAATGCTTGTAGGTACTGTGCTCAATATCATTTGTTCTATTTTTGAATTCTTACAAATCATTTGGGTAACATTTGAGCGAGCGAGAGACACCTGCTATGGCTGCACTTTGTGCCTCCAATAAACCAGTTATCACCCTTCACCTGAGTGACAGGAGCTCAGTCTGACACACACTCACGCGCACTCACACACACACTCACTCACACTCCCACTCCCACTCCCACTCCCCACCAGAGGAGGGTCTTCTGCGCAGCCCCATGAGGTTGGGCGTTGCAGTGTCTGAGTTGCAGTGTGTCCTGGCTGAAGAGGCGCCCAGAACTTCCCAGGTTGAACACCACCTCTCCCGGATGGACCTCCCTGATGACATTGGACACCACCGAGAACCGCTGCAGGAACTCCCTGGAGGACAAGGAGATGACGTCAGCTACAAGATCACCGCAACAGATCAGTACAAAAGCCAATAATAATACAAATCTGAATGCACAGTGGATAATAAGATAACCATGGATCAACAATAAAAATACAAAAACATAAATTTGACTTCTATATCCGAGTCAACAGTATCAAGGCAGAGAAGCCAACATCCCTCAAACAAATAGATTCAAGGGTTTTTTATTTTCTATAGGCAAGTACAATGAAATGCCTACTCCCTTCCCTCCCACAGTATGAATTTATACAACAAAGCTCTCATATAATCACACCGACCCTGCCATCCAAGTTGGAGTTTCCGATTGAAACGCTGCAACCACTTCACAAGGCCCAGCTGAAAATCATGTTCTACGAAAGACCAATTTGGACACGGGCCGCCGCCGAAATGGGCAGAAATTGCGCATCCAACTTCATTACGGACATGGAGTCACTTTCTGTCAATGTTGCCCGTCAGAGATCACAGAGACTCATTGAAAGATGGATTCGGGAGTTTCCACAAGGAGCCGTGTTACGTACATCGTATGATCCGTTCCTCGTTACCGTTTGTGCTGGGTTTTGTTTTCCTTTCCGTCTCCCTCTCCTAATGAACTGTGCTATTTTTATGTTTGTAGTCCTGCCTGTTGGTAGTCCTGTTTGTTTTGCCAGTCGGTCTTGTCCCTCTGTGTAATACCCTGGGGAGGGCAAGGTAGTTCGCAGGTAAGATGCCCATGGGCTTACATTTTACATCACGCAGGTATTCTTTGTATAGATACACTAGGTAAGTTTCCCCAGGCGGGTACCACCTCATGTATTTATTGGGACCAGGTCAGGGACAGTTAGTTTAGTTAGTTTAGTGGGTCAGAATTAGCTTGAGGGGGTTTGTTTTCTTTGTTTGTTTTGGTACTTGTTTGTTTTGGCGTCCTCCCCCGGCCTAGTTACTGTCCCTGTGTTACATGTTACTTGTTGTGTCTATTTGGCTTGTGGCCTTATCATTGTCCGGGCCGGTTATTTCAATTACACTTGACTTATGTAAATAAATCATTGCTAGCATTTTATTCGGTTGTCAGCACCACGACCTCACTGGCTTTTCCCCGGTGTATATGCATGACCCCACGTAACATGGGGGCTCGTCCGGGATCTATTTCCTGCCTGCGGTGTCTGCATATTTGTTGAGGTTTAGTTGGTGTTGGGCGTGGTTGCGTTGTCGCTTTCTTGCTTTGTGGCTAGGTTGGCTTATTTATTATGGCTACCTCTTTGGTGCAGCTATTCATTGAGGAACCTTCTATGGATGGTTGTATTGGAGCAGTGTCGTAAGGCGGATCTAGTAGCTATTGCTGAGCATTATGGGATTCCGTTGTTGAAATCCAGCATCGTTTTGAAACCAGAGTTCAGACAGGGAGTATTGGCCGGTCTCGTAGAAAGGCGGGTGCTGCCCTTTTCAGCTGGGGTTGTTTCTGAAGGCGGTGGTGATAGTGTGCCGCTGTCTGGAGGCGTCGTTCCTGTTGGGTTAGAGAACGACCCGGAGGACTCACCTAACGGGTTAGAGGATGACTCGGAGTTAAAGGGCACTTAAAGGGCTGATCCATTTATCGCTAAATGTTTCTCCTCGGTCGAACATAAGCGACCTAGAGACTCGTTTTAAAACTAGGCTAGCCTGTCTTAAGATGGAGAAAGAGGAGAGGGAGTATGCTCAGAAGCTGGAGTATAAACTCGAGGTTAGGAGACTCGAGCTCGAAACCGAGGCAGAGACTAAAATTTAAATCCGGCAACTCGAGTTAGAGGCCGCCTCGGCTCCGGTCACTGCTCATACCGTCTCTGGTGTGTCCAGTGTTCAGTCTACTCTACTACTGCGCACCAATACTTTTGATGTCAGCAAGTATATTGCCCTAGTTCCTCAGTTTAGGGAGACTGAAGTCTCGTCCTATTTTCATGCGTTCGAACGCATTGCGACCACGTTGGGTTGGCCAAAGGATGTGTGGCCCTTTTTGCTACAGTGCAAATTAGTGGGAAAGGCGCAGGAGGTTGTTACAGCTCTCCCGCTGGAGGACAGCCTTAACTATGAGTTGGTTGAGGCCACTGTACTGCGCACCTATGAGCTGGTACCAGAGGTGTACCGACAAAAGTTCAGGTTCCACAAGAAGTCCACTAGTAGCACTTATGTCGAATTCGCTCAAGAGAAAGAAACACTTTTTGACTGGTGGTGCTCTGCGAGTAAGGCTACTGACGGTGACTCCATTTGCGAATTAATATTAGTGGAGGAATTCAAGAACTGCCTCCCCGAGCGAATGGTAGTCTACCTGAACGAGCAGAAGGTAACGTCTCTCACAGAGGCTGCCGTTTTATCGGATGAGTTTGTGTTAACCCACAGGACTGTGTTTTCCGGTCCTCGAGATGAGACTCGAAGCAAGGCTAAGAGTGTGCCTATGAGTCCTCCTAGGTTTCCCTATAGTCGGAATTCAGTGGTGACGCGAGGCTCAAAAGAGCGTGCCTGTTTCTATTGCCACAAAGTCGGGCATGTTATCGTTGACTGTCTTACGTTGAACCGTAAGCAGCCTCCGCCTCTGTCCCCTAAAGGTGTGGGTTTAATCAAAACCGTGCAACCTCCAGTGCAGGACTGCATTTCCCCAGACCCCACTTATCAGCCGTTCATATTTCAGGGGGTATTGTCGTTTCCTCATGATCCAATTAACAAGACAGTGATTCAGATTCTGCGTGACACAGGTGCTGCCCAGTCCTTGATCCTACAGGATGTTTTGCCTTGGTCTGAACAGTCCTACGATCAAATGTGTTGCTGCAGGGCATTGAGATGGGTTGTGTGCCCGTGCCCCTGCATCAAGTTTGCCTGGCCTCTGACTTGGTTAGTGGTAGTTTCCGAGTAGGAGTTGAGCTGCAGCTCCCTGTGCCAGGTGTCTCTATGATACTGGGAGGTAAAGTAATGGTGAAGTGTTGGATACTCCTGATGCGCATATCAGTGAGGAGTTACTGGAGGTGTTCCCTGTGTGTGACGCAGAGGTGACGTGATTGGTTTAGCGGACACGGTACTTGCCCCGGTGTTCTCCGGAGAGACTGTGAAGGGTCAGGTGTCCAGTCCGCCTGGTTGTGCTGACGTGAAGACCATCTCGAATGTGGTCGACACAGGCGGGTACAACCTCATGTATTTATTGGGACCAGGTCAGGGACAGTTCGTTTAGTGGGATAAATTGACGTTTAGTAGGTTAGGTAGCGGTAGGGTCAGAATTAGCTTGAGGGGGTTTGTTTTCTTTGTTTGTTTTGGCGTCCTCCCCAGGCCTAGTTACTGTCCCCGTCAGCCTCGGTTCCCGTTGCACCACGACCTCACTGGCTTTTCCCCGGCGTATATGCATGACCCCACATAACAAGCCGTCACAGAAATAGCAGGCCACTGTGGTTCAGCAGATCAATTCAGTGATGACATGAAGATCATTTCTCCTTCTGTGGGCCCTAACCCCTATCCCCCAGACATCCTAATGACTTCACACCCCTGATCACAGAGCTTCACGCATCCTATTCCTCCCACCTGGATCCGCTGATGCAGAACCAGCCTTCTCAGAGTTTGACTACATTCCAGACTGTGGGAGAACTTCTCGGGAAAGACTCTAAAAGCTGTTAGGAGCATCCCAGGGACTGTGGCTTGACCCTCAGTACTGCCTTGAAGGAAACTAATGGGAGCTGAGAAAGTTCATTATTATTTGCTTTGTTGAAAAGCATTTTGTAGACGTCATGTATTGGTTTCAAATACCAATGCCTTTTGTCATAGCCAGGCTATGTATTCGTTTTATTTATTCCATTACATTTTCATCATTCATTTATTTTAAACAACCTGTGTCCATTACATAATAAATGTTTGGAATTCGAATCTATTCGAAAACGCTGAGCACTCACTTCACTATATACTATAAACAGCACTATACTCCGACATACTATACCCAATCAAAAGAACAATAAAGTGATGGATAATACAGGATATCCAGAAGGGGAAGGAGAGGGATTCTCACTGGTGTTCAGGGAAGATGGTCTGGTCCTCCTCCCGCTCTGCCCCCCTCAGGCCCTCCTCTCTGCACCAGGACAGCAGCTGGGTCTCCTTCTCTTTGGACCTGGTGGGGAGGGACAGCAGAAGGTGGACAATGGGTCCAATCGTCGGTGGTCCACTGACCGCGCTGGACCCAGATCCCAGCCACGTACCTCTTAACGCAGTGGATCTCCTTCAACATCTGGTCCAGCTTGGTTCTGCAGTGCAGTGCGGTGGCGGTGGACTGACAAGTCTGAGGAGAGACGAGGGTTGGTGAGACAACCTGATGCTCATTTGAGGCCAGGATCCAACCCTTACTTTTACTATTGTGTCTGTAGAGAGCAAACATCTACAGGCCAAGCAATGGCTTTTATATGACACCCTCCAATGTTCTGGTGTTCGGGTAAGACCCGGTTTGTTGTCCACTAATAGACTGACTGCATCCCAAGAGTTAAAAAGAAAATACAGTGACAACAACAGTGAACAAATAAGAGCATTTAAAAAATGGATAGAAAGACGCCCCAGCACTTGTGTTTGTTTAGTTAGCCTTAAAAATGCCACCACTTTCTATTCACCCAGTAGCGCTAACTAGCGGTGCTAGCATAAAGCCAACGGTGCCACTTACGTTGTTGGGGATGGTGTGGCGGCGGGACAGGATGGGCGTGGTCGGCTCCAGGTAGGCCGTCTTCTCCGGCGTGTTGGCCGGATTAGCCGCACGCTGCATCATCTCCTGCAGGGAGATGAGATGCTCATCCTCACTGCTCTCAGAGCTCTGGGGGTGATCCAGGCCCAGGCTGAGGTCCAGGCCCAGCTCCATGTCCAGGTATTCCTCCTCCACCTTCTCTGGGTGGAGCTGAGGTGTGTTCACCTCTGCCACTTCATAGTCGTGTTTATCGGGCTTCTTAAGCGGCGAAGAAACAGGGATTTTGAGTCCACCGTCTGCTGATATTGAGCTGAACAGCCTCCCCATATCCAGCTTGGCCAGTCTAACAATGGGTATGGGAAGGTTACGGAGGGAAGGGTCTTTGGCATCCTTCACAGTGACAGTCAGATCCTCAATGTGGGTTCCAGCGGAATGCTTTTTTTGGCGACCAGGTGATTTAGCCGAGGGGGTCGGGGAGAGGGCTGGCCCTCCGCAGTGCTCTGCTGAGGGCATTCCTGCTGCTGCTTTATGCTCAGAGCGGAACCCACGGGTCAGGAGGGCGGGGGAGAACAGGAGCCCTATGTCATCACATACGACAGACAGACTCCTTACGCAGGATTTATTTTGCCTTGAATGGTGGTTTGCCAGAGGCTTGCTCTTCTTCGAGTCCTGGACAGCTGTGCCAGCGTTCTCCAGTGGAAGAAGGCGATCTGAGCGTCTGACAGGGCCACGGCTCTTTGCTATATTCTTTCTCCTCCCGCACCGCTCAACTGAACGGGTCGGGGACTGTAAATGAACATAATCCGCCGTGACATTCACCATGCAGGCTTTCCCCACCCCTGGCAACCTGGAAAATATATTGAGTCCCAATGATTTGGCGATGATTGGGGCTCAGTTGAGGCGGTGCGATCCGGTGTTCCGGTTTGTTCCTGGAGGCCTCCGGTGACACGTCCGACCTCAACATGTCACTCGCCGGGCCGTTGGACCCCACTGGGAGTCCCTGCGATTGGCTAGCGCTGCAGTTTGGCGTCTGAATTGGGCCTGAAAGTGGGTTTGAGAGATGATTTTTTCAGGAAATTAACAATTGCACACAGTTGAAATACAAAAAGGACACAGTTAAGTTGTTCATTATTATGATTATACTAGCAATATGTTGTAAATATATTGTAGAAAAAACCTGTAGAAAAACTGGGAAACGTCATGTGCCATGTCAATTCTAGTCAGGGGCTCAGGGATTCCAATCCAATATATTGGATCTATATTGGACAGTAATCATTATGTTCTCTTACCTGGATGTAACTGCACACTTGAGGCAGCTGGTTTCAGTCCAGCGACAGCATTGCTCTGGCAAAGGAAAAGGTTCAGGTTCATGTCCAATAAACCCACAAGTGAGAATGCATGTTGAAAAGGTTTTGATATTGGTATAAAATAACAGTGTCCCCTGAATAAGAAAGACTGCTCTAAGTTGGACAGTTAAGATCCTGATGAAAACCTCACAAGATCTTTACCTGACAATGTGCCACTGGCTTGGCCACATGGGGAGGTGACAGAGAATCTCGATTCCTGTTGGAGCGCGATAAGGAGAGCCGGTTATGAACGCGAGAGGGCTTCATCGGGCTCTTCTTGAAGCAGCTTAAATGGAATGGAGAGCACAGCTGCGGTGGGCAACTAAGATAGTCCTGTACTGGAAAAAATAAGCAAATAACCACACACAGACACACACGTTAAGACTTTTCTGACAACAATCATCAAGTCAAAAAAAAGGTGACCAAGTAACATTATTCTAATATAATATGACCTGGACAGCCACAATGAGACTCCTGACATTAAACAGACCGGTCTGCACGGTGCCCAGTGCCCACTGCCGCTTGGGGTTATTCTACACAAACAGACCGGTCTGCACGGCGCCCAGTGCCCACTGCCGCTTGGGGTTATTCTACACAAACAGACTGGTCTGCACGGCGCCCAGTGCCCACTGCCGCTTGGGGTTATTCTACACAAGTGACTTCATCAAGCCATGCAAATATGCACAGGTGAGGTCAACTGTTGGATTACAAGGACTAATAGGAAGTGACAACAAATAGGAAGCATACAGATACAGGAAGTAGACGGTCTTTCGGTCTATGACAGAAGGGATGGTGGACTTCCCTATGTGCCATAGAAGCGGAGGCCTACGGAGTTATATTTAGTTAAAGTGACAAAGATAAGACAAAGATAAGGCTCACTTCTGCTTACAGGATGCAGCAAACCAAGCAAGTAGAGATCAGTAAAAAGCAAGATTCATGAATAAGTGTATTATTGACTTATCCAATATATATACACAACTGTGTGTGTGTGTGTGTGTATATATATATATATATATATATATATATATCACAAGTTAAATCAGCTTTCTAACCTCAGCATCTCTGAACCACATTTGTAGTAGTCAGGGTAGAACAACATGGACTATATACACTTTATATAGTGTGCATCTTTTTCAAGCGTCAAGATGTTTTACTCTCCATATGCAACAAGTCCAATAGAATGCTTACTCTCCATTCCTTTCACTGGATGGATTTTCTAAAACACTATACTATAAAAAAAAAATACGGTACACAATAAAAAATAACAATAAAAAGAAAAATAACTTATAAGATTCAAATGTAATCAGATCTAAGATTAAGATCTAATAAAACATTTATATTTCTAAAAATGTATATACGTTCATCCTAGCCTTCTACAGCAGTAAAAAACTAAAGTAATACAATGATCTTTCTATGTCACACAATAGCACAAAGTATGTGTAGTATATGTAGTATGTGTGGTATATGTAGTATGTAGTATGTGTGGTATATGTAGTATGTGTGGTATATGTAGTATGTAGTATATGTAGTATGTGTGGTATATGTAGTATGTGTAGTATGTGTGGTATATGTAGTATGTAGTATGTGTGGTATATGTAGTATGTGTAGTATGTGTGGTATATGTAGTATGTGTGGTATATGTAGTATGTGTAGTATGTGTGGTATATGTAGTGTATGTAGTATGTGTGGTATATGTAGTATGTGTGGTATATGTAGTATGTGTGGTATATGTAGTATGTGTGGTATATGTAGTATGTGTAGTATGTGTGGTATATGTAGTGTATGTAGTATGTGTGGTATATGTAGTATGTGTAGTATGTGTAGTGTATGTAGTATGTGTAGTATGTGTAGTATTGTGTATGTAGTATGTGTAGTATGTGTAGTGTATGTAGTATATGTAGTATATGTAGTATGTGTAGTATGTGTAGTATTTGTAGTGTATGTAGTATGTAGTATGTGTGGTATATGTAGTGTGTGTAGTATGTGTGGTATATGTAGTATATGTAGTGTATGTAGTATGTGTAGTATGTGTAGTATATGTAGTATGTGTGGTATATGTAGTATGTAGTATGTGTGTAGTATGTGTAGTATGTAGTATGTGTGGTAGTATGTAGTGTAGTATGTGTATGTGTAGTATGTAGTATGTGTGGTATATGTAGTATGTAGTATGTGGTATGTGTAGTATGTGTAGTATATGTAGTATGTGTGGTATATGTAGTATGTAGTATGTGTAGTATATGTAGTGTATGTAGTATGTGTAGTACCGTATTGACCCGATTATAAGACGACCCCTCTTTTGCAAGACTCATTTTTGGGAAAAAAAATATTATATATATATAATATTATATATATAATATTATATATAAGACCAAATATTTTTTTTATAAAGAAAATCATTTTATTTGAAAATAATGATAACACATCACACATTGTGTTCAAATTTGCCTAACTTGGCAAACAAAAACAAAACAGGCTAGATAGATTGCAATGAAACAGTAGTGCAATAAAATAGTGCAATAAAACGGTAGTGCAATAAAATAGTAGTGCAATAAAACGGTAGTGCAATAAAATAGTAGTGCAATGAAACAGTAGTGCAATAAAACGGTAGTGCAATAAAAAAAAGTGCAAAATGTCAGAAGTCTATTGGTCACATCACGTCTTCTCATTCAGCTCGTCTTCTACGTCACTGGGTTGGTCCTCTCACTCCCGCTATCGTCACTCACGGTGTCTGCTTCCCGTCTCCTCCCACATCACGTCATCCTCGCTGCCATCCATGGCATTTGATACGCAGCATTTCTTAAACCCATTAATGCTTTCTGGGGAAACGTCAGCCCATGCTTGCAAGATCCATTCACAGAGTAAACGTACTGCAGGCTTTTGGATTTTTCCAGACGGTGTCAGTGCGTGGTTACCAGCCAGGAGCCACTCTGTGGATCTCTTGCGCAGATGAACCTTGAATGGTTTGTTAACGACCACATCCAACCCATTCTTTTTTCAAGTTGGTCGCTGTGTCTCTCCATTTCTATCTCTCCAGGTAACTGTTTTATGTACTGTTACTTAAAGACTTTAAGTGTCGCGCGGTGTCTCAGAACACTCGCTTGGCGCGATCTGTTGTTGTGACAATTACATGCGCAATTACGGCACATCGAAAAGTCTAAACCCCGATTATAAGACGACCCCTCTTTTTCACATTTTTTCTAGGGAAAAAAACACGTCTTATATTCGGGTCAATACGGTATGTGTAGTATACGTAGTATGTGTAGTATGTAGTATGTGTAGTATATGTAGTATGTGTAGTATATGCCGCCTTCTTGCACACCCTGGATGGAGTCCTGCATGGGGCTCCTGAAGGGGACTCTATAGTCCTCCTGGGAGACTTCAACGCACACGTGGGTTACGATGGGGAAACTTGGAGGGTCGTGTTGGGGATGAACGGCCTACCTGATCTGAACCGGAGTGGGGTTTTGTTATTGGATTTCTGTGCTAGTCATGAATTGGCCATAACAAACACCATGTTCAAACATAAGGATGCTCATAAGTGTACATGGTACCAGAGTACCTTAGGTCGAAGGTCAATGATCGATTTTTCTCACCTATGGCCATGAACAATGGGTAATGACCGAAAGGAGGAGATCGCGAATACAAGCGGCCAAAATGAGTTTCCTCAGGAGGGTGGCTGGTATCTCCCTGAGGGATAGGGTGAGAAGCCCTAAGTCACTCGTGAGAGACTTGGAGTAGAGCCGCTGCTCCTTCGCGTAGAAAGGAGCCAGTTGAGGTGGTTCGGGCATCTAGTAAGGATGCTTCCTGGTCGCCTCCCGAGGGAGGTTTTCCAGGCACATCCAACTGGGAAGAGACCACGGGGCAGACCGAGGTACAGGTGGGGTGATTACATCTCCACACTGGCCTGGGAACGCCTCGGGATCCCCCAGTCAGAGCTAGTCCATGTTGCCAGGGAGAGGGAAGTTTGGAGTCCCCTGCTGGAGCTGCTACCTCCAAGACCCGATTACGGATAAGCGGGAGAAGATGGATGGAGGGTGTAGTATATGTAGTATGTGTAGCATATGTAGTATATGTAGTATATGTGTACTAAGGCTATACCAGTCAAAACACTACGATGTTTACCTACCTTTGGCTTCATTTGGCGAGTAGTAGTTTGGCATTGTTCTGTAAAGGTTGAGGAATAAAACATGTTTTAATATGTAGTTCTGTAAAGGTTGAGGAATAAAACATGTTTTAATATGTAGTTCTGTAAAGGTTGAGGAATAAAACATGTTTAATATGTAGTTCTGTAAGGTTGAGGAATAAAACATGTTTTAATATGTAGTTCTGTAAAGGTTGAGGAATAAAACATGTTCTGATATGAAGGACAGTCGATAACAGAGGGTTCATTAAACCACCGATAATCAATAATAATCAATAATAACAAGAGGAAGTCACGGTGCTGTGGAGAAGACTTAACACCACAGAACTAATGCTCATCAGGTCCATTAGAACACGGAACATTAAGGTCACTTTAAACATTAGAACACGGAACATTACGGTGACTTTAAACATTAGAACACGGAACATTAAGGTCACTTTAAACATTAGAACACGGAACATTAAGGTCACTTTAAACATTAGAACACGGAACATTAAGGTCACTTTAAACATTAGAACACGGAACATTACGGTCACTTTAAACATTAGAACACGGAACATTAAGGTCACTTTAAACATTAGAACACGGAACATTACGGTCACTTTAAACATTAGAACACGGAACATTACGGTCACTTTAAACATTAGAACACGGAACATTAAGGTCACTTTAAACATTAGAACACGGAACATTACGGTCACTTTAAACATTAGAACACGGAACATTACGGTCAATAAAAACACTCAACTGTCTTAAAGCTTCTAGAAGGAAGTCAGCTAGCTGACAGAGTGACTCTTACCGGGGGTTTGTAGAGTAGAACACAAGGACGGGTCGACATGTGGGCATATAGGTGTGGTAGAATACATAGACGGTATATATAAACTGTGTAATATATATATATATATATATATATATATATATATATATATATATATATATATATGTGTGTAAATCCAATAAGATGTTCACAGCCAACCGATACACGTTCCCGCCTGCTACCCAACGGCTACCGTACCCCGCACTTCATTGTCGTACCTGCACTTGCATTGTGGTACATGTAGTTCATATCTACTGCATTGTGGTACATGTAGTTCATATCTACTGCTTTGTGGTACATGTAGTTCATATCTACTGCTTTGTGGTACATGTAGTTCATATCTACTGCTTTGTGGTACATGTAGTTCATATCTACTGCTTTGTGGTACATGTAGTTCATATCTACTGCTTTGTGGTACATGTAGTTCATATCTACTGCTCTGTGGTACATGTAGTTCATATATACTGCTCTGTGGTACATGTAGTTCATATCTACTGCTCTGTGGTACATGTAGTTCATATCTACTGCATATCTCTCCTCGTCCACACAGAAACCATAACAAACTCCATTTGGAGTATTTAACTCCACTTTGGAGTATTTAATGATTTAAAGAATCAGTAGGAGGTGTATATTTATATATTTATAGTATAATATATTTATAGTTTTCCTGACCTTTTCGGTGTCTTCTATAAAGAAAAGAAAAGAAAAGTCCAGCATAAAAGCGTTATTTAACATTTCTTGGTGCTATTTCTCAGGACATCTTAAACAAATGATGCTTTGGAAAGAGCGTGTTGGTCTTCTTGCAGTGATGGAGACTGTGATTTGCTCTGCTTACTTTCTTTGTAATCATTTCTCCCTAACTCTACCTATAGTTTACAGATTGATTGTTTGCATACCTGTATGATAGCCATGTACATGTTACTGTACTTACCGTATATTTTATATTTTAACTATTGATATAACTGCATACCCCTGCTCACTACCTGTTGATACTTGTATACTTACCTTGTGTATATATATATATATATATATATATATATATATATATATATCTCAGTGGTGAGGTGTCAGGGCCTTCAAGGTATTCAGAGAAGACCCTGGAACTCTCAGATGAAACCAAAAAAATCGAATTAATTGTATTAATAAAGTAATACAATTTAATCAAATTTAAATAAAATTAATAAATGAGAATGGTATCTGTGTTGTTATCTGTTATATTACAGTGTTATGTTGATTTGTTTGTCTTTCTCGGTCCATGCACGACGCATTTGAGTGGTTTTGTGTTGGAAAAACAATGCAACCAATCAGATATTTTTCTAGGTTGCTGGGAAGAATATCCTTCAACCAAAGTATTCCCGATGACTTTGATGAGAGCGTACATTTGGATTGACAATTTGATCAACCAATCATATAGTGATTTGTAGCCAATGGGCGTATTCTTTCAGATTGCAATTCTTTCCACATCTTCATAAGAAGCCCAAAGTCAACTCAGAGGGCGCACTTAAGTAAAAACATCTAATAAAAAACCCTTTTGGCGGCGCCCCCCCAGGCGGCGCTCATACCACCTGTGCCCCGGGCCGCCCCTGGATAGGCCTAGATTTGCACATATCTCATACCTACTCTTTACATTATTTTATACCGGTTTTTAAAAGTAGTTTTTTAGTAGACTGTTTTAACATCTTATTTAACCACTGTACATTATATATTACCATGCACTTTACTAAACATTTGCACTCTGGTTAGATGCTAAATTATTTTCGCTGTACTGTACTGGTGCTGCAATGACAATACATTAGAATCTAATCTAATCTAACGCATGCTTTATGTTGCATGTCGGTATCCGTACCTGGTTCAGAAATTGAAAATGTGCAAGCATTTCAAAAACAGTAGAGATCTTGCTAAAGTTGTCCGTCTGGGAGACCAAACATAAGAGGGACAAGGTGTCCAAGACGTGTCCCCAGTGTCAGACACCTCTGGTGCACCGTCAGAGAACCACATGAACCCTGGAGACGGCCCGCCTGGAGACGGCCCGCCTGGAGACGGCCCGCCTGGAGACGGCCCGCCTGGAGACGGTCCTCTCATAGCACTCCACTCTCTTGCACTATTGAAATATATTTTGAATTCAATTAAAATGTTTGATTATATTCTTTGTGATGAAGACAAGGTAGTAAATATCACAGATGTCAATTCAACCACACACACTCATTACTTCTTCAAGAGTCAACCATATACATGGGCTTTATTAAGGAAAGCATAACTGCCAAAGTAGACTTAATGAACCACTGAAACAACACCATCACACAGCTTGTGTGCTGTCAGCTTCTGTTGAGAAAATAATGATGTACAAAAGACAGAATTCAGTCTCCTCCGTCCCCATCAGTACTCTTATCCACGTTCCTTTCTGTAACACCAATGCTCCCCGGCTCAGACCACAGATCTGTAAACATGTTGATCAGCCTCCACACTCTACACCACAGGCCTATCCCCATGCCTTTTACTTCTTGGCTTTCCCCTGGGCAGCCACCGCCTCCATGGCCTTCCTCACGGTGTCTTCATCTCCCAGGAACTGCATGGGCTTCACTGGCTTCAGGTTCTTGTCCAGCTCGTAGAGGATGGGGATGCCAGTGGGAAGGTTCAGCTCCATGATGGCCTCCTCCGACAGGCCTGAGTGACAGGTGAAATGACCAGTCAGGGGATTGGTTATTTGGTTATCATTACAGCAGCAGTATAGCTCAGGAGGTAGAGAGGTTGCCGGTTCGATTCCCGGCTCTTCCTAACCCTAAAAACTGCTCCTAATGCATGATTTGGATGAAAGCGCTATATAAAAAGCAGTCTACTACCGGGAACCATTTTTAGGATGATTATATGGCCTATCTGAGTACAAAGTATATTGAAGCCCAAAGAAATGGCATCCAAAATATAATTGATTGAATCTTAAAAATACAGCCTGCTACATTCATGCTCTGTGTGCTGGGGGCAGCAGTACAGCTCAGGAGGTAGAGCCTCTCAGGAGGTAGAGCCTCTCAGGAGGTAGAGCCTCTCAGGAGGTAGAGCCTCTCAGGAGGTAGAGCCTCTCAGGAGGTTCCATCCTGGCTCCTCCTAGCAAAAACTGTGGAGGTGTCCTTGAGGAAGACCCTCACCCTAACTGCTCCCTCTGTATAACCAGCTGCCCACTGCTCCTAACACTAGGACGGGTTAATGCAGAGAACACATCTCACTGTGTTTACATGTGACCAGTGAAGAGGATTCTCTCCTCCCGGTTTGTTGGTTGTTGTTTTGCTCCGTTAAAACCAGATGATTCTAGTTCCTTTTTTTATTTCCTCAAATATGAAACTGGAATTCCCGCTCTCTGTGCTTGAAATTTATGGTCAAGGGATTGACCATAAACACACACACACACACACACACACACACACACACACACACACACACACACACACACACACACACACACACACACACACACACACACACACACACACACACACACACACACACACACACACACACACACACACACACACACACACACACACACACACACAGTGGGTATTTTAAGTTTGACTGACTGTAGTTCTATAGGAAGATATTTGAAATGACCTCCATTCTGCGCTCACCTTCCAGGTGTTTGACGATGCCCCTGAGGCTGTTGCCATGGGCAGCGATGAGGACCCTCTTTCCCTTCTTGATCTGAGGGGCGATCTCCTGGTCCCAGAAGGGCAGCGCCCTGGAGATGGTGTCCTTCAGACTCTCACAGGAGGGGAGCTGCTCCACGCTCAGATCAGCATAGCGCCGATCCTACAGAACACGGAGAGACTACATCAACTGACAAATATCATTACATATAACCTTTCAGTTATTTATAGTATATTAGTATTTTTAGAAAATCCCACTTAAATGTGGTTTCAAATGCCAAGTTGTGAACTTTATAGAACGGAGAGATCTATTATGTTAAACCACAGAATATAAAATGTTGTAATCAGAACAAGACCATCTTTGTGATTCTGAGCGAGTTGCACCATGGGTCAATGCATGCATGTCAGTGTAGTTGTGCAAGTGTTTGGTTTTATTTATTTATGTACGGGCAAAGAGGCCACAGAGTCTCACCTCTTACACTGTAAAGGTTAATCATTGATCACATGACGTCAACACAAGCAGCTCCCACGGGCTAGAAGCGTGCATCGCTACCCTGCGCTTGTTACACTGCTCTCCTACCGTCTCTCACTACAGAGGATCAATACAGAGAGACCTTTGCTCCACCATACCACACTGAACTTTGACCCCAGCAATGCCTTGCATTACATGTGTTGGTCATAGAAGAAATGAACACTATCTAGAAAATCTAGAAAAGGTCAATTGAATGAGGAAAAGTCCAGGGTGGCAGAGCCTGTGTGTCAGCCATGAATTACCTTTGAGTATTGAGTATTCTCTATTGTAGGACTTTGGACTATTACTGCACAAAATCAATTGATAAAATGACAACCTTGGTCAGGTACTTAAGCAAATGGAGGAGTCGGCTGCACAACCAATGACATCCACCATGTCCATTGGACAGATGTGGAAGTGTAGAAATGGGTTTCCGAGTCACTCCTCTATGCAGACAGATAACCGAACACGTATATGTCACCTTGTTGATTACAGCGTAGAAGTCGTGGTCCGGGTCCATGGGGGGCGGAGGGACGTCGAAGGAGCGCCTCCAGATCTTCACCTGGGCTTCTCCGTGCTTGGCGGCCGTCTCTGCCTTGTTCAGCCCAGTGAGCGCTCCGTAGTGCCGCTCGTTCAGCCGCCACGACCGCTGGACCGGGACCCACATCTGGTCGATGGTGTCCAACACCGTCCACAGGGTCCGGATGGCCCTCTTCTGCACCGAGGTGTAGCACATGTCAAACTGATAGCCGGCATCTGTAGCAGGAGCAGGGCAGTCGGTTAACCTTACACTTAGAACACAAAGGGACTACTCACTATTTTGCACTAGCACACACAACGTCAAGTAAACACCTATTATACTATACAGTACCATAGTATAACTATGGTTGTTTGTTAAATCTAGACCATGTATTCTACAATTGCAAAATAACCATTATGATATAATATTTCACATATCAGTCTTGTAGCATACAGGTCTGTTATCCGAGTGAAAACCCAATGAATGAGTACCTTTCAGTGCCTGTCCACCTCTCCTCGCCTCGCATTCTCCAGCGCTGCTTAGATCTGCATCAAACCATCCACTGAACCGGTTCTCATCGTTCCACTTACTCTCCCCGTGACGAATCAGAACCAGTTTGTACATGACGATAAACTTCAGTGAGCGACAGAAGGCCGACCAGGGGTTCTCTCACAGGGCGGTGAAGAGCAGGTCAGCTTGTGGTGCAGTCGGTTCTGGTGGAGTGAACCCCTGGTGATGAGTCGCTCTCTCCTCCAATAACGGGGGTGGGCGTTAGCCACGCTGCTGACAGCTCGTGGCCTGCTCGTGCACAGGTGGGGCTACAGTGACGTAATTTCCGCAAAAACTGGAACTTGAAATGTTATTGAAACATTTTTGTAAAAAATCTAAAACGACATGTACATATCATTTAAGTCACTTTGCTGCTCTTTTTCTTTTTTTTGTTTATTTTATTGTATATTTAATTGTTATTTGTATGGTGTTGGTTTTGAGATGTATACTGCGGGAGTGAATGGGGAGTAAGCGTTCCTATGGACTTGTTACACCGCGGGGGGGGGGGTCACCCTGTGGAATCAGTTGTGCGGCGTGTGTCCGTTTTGGTGAGTTGTTTCAATACATTCATTCATTGATATGACATTAATTAAGGTGATGAATAAAGGAGACAAAACTACAGTCGGTCGATTTTGAGGTCCAGGGGATCTTTATTTATTTTTATGTTTTGAAGCAGTATTCCGAGAATACTGCTTCCGAGAAGTCGTTATTGTATAAGTTACCGTGAGGGTCCTTCCCGGAGGAGAGAGGAGGAGAGGGTCTGACGGGAGGAGAGAGGAGGAGAGGGGAGGAGAGAGGAGGAGAGGGTCTGACGGGAGGAGAGGGGAGGAGAGGGGAGGAGAGAGGAGGAGAGAGGAGGAGAGGGTCTGACGGGAGGAGACAGGAGGAGAGAGGAGGAGAGGGTCTGACGGGAGGAGAGAGGAGGAGAGGGGAGGAGAGGAGGAGAGGGTCTGACGGGAGGAGAGAGGAGGAGAGGGGAGGAGAGAGGAGGAGAGGGTCTGACGGGAGGAGAGAGGAGAGAGGAGGAGAGGGTCTGACGGGAGGAGAGAGGAGGAGAGGGGAGGAGAGAGGAGGAGAGGGTCTGACGGGAGGAGAGAGGAGGAGAGGGGAGGAGAGGGTCTGACGGGAGGAGAGAGGAGGAGAGGGGAGGAGAGGAGGAGAGGGTCTGATGGGAGGAGAGGGGAGGAGAGAGGAGGAGAGGGTCTGACGGGAGGAGAGAGGAGGAGAGGGGAGGAGAGGAGGAGAGGGTCTGACGGGAGGAGAGGGGAGGAGAGAGGAGGAGAGGGGAGGAGAGAGGAGGAGAGGGTCTGACGGGAGGAGAGGGTCTGACGGGAGGAGAGGAGGAGAGAGGAGGAGAGAGGAGGAGAGGGTCTGACGGGAGGAGAGAGGAGAGAGGAGGAGAGGGTCTGACGGGAGGAGAGAGGAGGAGAGGGTCTGACGGGAGGAGAGAGGAGGAGAGGGGAGGAGAGAGGAGGAGAGGGTCTGACGGGAGGAGCTGAAGCCCCAGGGCTCTGGGGTCATCACTAGAGTCTTTTAGAAGACTGAGGTTTACTGGGGAATGCCTGCGTGCATCGCTCCAAATAACCATTTTTGGATTGGCTTATTTATTATATGATTAGAAATATTGACAACTGATATACACACACATACCTATGTGTAACCGGGCGTGGCGAGGAGTCTGACAACATCTCTCGTCTAATAAGTCTAATATCTCTAATAAACCAATATTACAGGGTTACAATGAATCTAATTCAAAAACACAGGTTAGGCAAGAGACGGCAATACACGATTTATTTATTTCACAAATTGAAACTAGTTTAAAGGAGGCCAACGTTTTAATATGTCCAGTATTACACATGATAGAACTCTTAGCAATAAAGAAACACAAACAAGAGCTACACAAATGGAGTTATAATGAGACAGAATACTCTCCTTTAAATCATAATGTCCGACACCATAAACACAAGAGAGAGAGGAGGGGAAGGAGGCACACATTCACTATACAGATCATCTACATGTCGGTAAGTATGGTGAAGACAGGTCTATCTGTACCAGGGACCCTGATCCATCCCTGATCGACGGCTGATCAATCGGCTCTAGGAGCTCAGACACGTATCAGTTAGAGTAATAACAGTCTGGGAGGAACTCAATTTTAAACAACTAAATTAAACCTTAATTTCCCTCGGGATAAATAAAGTCATCTTGAATCTTGAATTAAATATAAAACTAAAACAACTATTAACTCAAACGAAGCAGCAGTGGCAAAATCTAAAGAGAAGAAAGTATCATGTAATCTATTAAATGACTGAGTTAAAGGAACTCTTAATGGTCCCACAGAACACACTTCAACCAACAGGACCCCTCAGGGACCCCCTCAGGGACCCCACCAACAGGACCCCCTCAGGGACCCCACCAACAGGACCCCCTCAGGGACCCGACCAACAGGACCCCCTCAGGGACCACCCCCTCAGGGACCCTCAGGGACCCTCAGGGACCCACCACAGGACCCCCTCAGGGACCCCCTCAGGGACCCCACCAACAGGACCCCCTCAGGGACCCACCGACCAACAGGACCCCCTCAGGGACCCACAGGACCCCCTCAGGGACCCGACCAACAGGACCCCCTCAGGGACCCACAGGACCCCCTCAGGGACCCCACCAACAGGACCCCCTCAGGGACCAACAGGACCCCCTCAGGGACCAACAGGACCCCCTCAGGGACCCACAGGACCCCCAGTCGGTGAGACCCCCTCAGGGACCCCGACCATCAGGACCCCCAGCCAGCTCTCATGCGAGCTAATAAAGCTAAAAACAATTAGCATGCCCTACGGTGGCTCACCTAGGTCTTTCTAACCGGATACGCGCGCATGCATAATCAGAACAAACCGAAACGACACAATAAATAAACATTATATAATTATATATTTATATAATTATATATATATAATAATATATACATGGCCTGTGTATAAGTATGGTGAAGAAGACCTTTCAGAGCTCAGCAGCAGCACTAATGCAGCACTTCCTCCTAAACCGCCCAGGTGTAAACGCCCAGCAGTGGGTCCAGCCAATCAGCGAGCAGTGGGCGGGGTCTGCATGCGGAAGCTGCAGAGAGCAGAGTCAGCGTGAGTCTGTCATCGGAGGACTCGATCTGCCGGTCGGACATAGAGGGGCTTCCGATCCTGTGGGCATGGAGGAAAGCACTCCGCTGGTTCCTTCGTCTCCACTAGAGGCCAGCGAGGCCGGTCCTCGTGGTGTGTTCGGGGCTCCGGGCTCCGGGGTCCGGGTCCTACCTCCTGATGGGAGCCCGGGCTGTGAGCGACAGCCTCTCCTGGACCGGAACAGGGCCCACTCGGTTCATCACAGGAACGATCTGTCCGACGACCCGGAGTTCAGGGCCATCGTGGGCCGAGCGGAGCAGGCCATCGAGCAGGGGGTCCTACCGGAGAGGATCTACCAGGGCTCCAGTGGCAGCTACTTCGTTAAGGACCCGCAGGGGGTGAGCATGGAGACTCATGGGGGCTGGTTTGGTGGATCAAAGAATGGGTACAGTTGGTGTCCCGTGCCTTTGGTCAGTCATTACTCTGTCGGCCTACAGTTGTAAAGGAGTTCAGGCTGTGTACCTTATTGCCCCTATATGTAGATGTTAAAGGTTCTCTCTCCAGAGCCCTGGTGAACAGGAGCCCCTCGAACCCCAATGGCTTTACTGTGGGACCAAGAACGGGCCGTCAATAAAGTCATGTGATTTGGCGACGTGGTTTAAAGAAGCCCTTCAGCCTGTTGAGCAGAGCTTTGATAAGATACGATAAGCATTCATTCTACACATCAGTACATTCCGAGTTTAAATCACTATACTTTATAATTGGGACCAATTAAATCAACACACCTCATTTGGAAAGCCCAACATGTAGAAGGTATCTTCTCTGTCCTGACCGTGGTGCTGGCCTCATAACGGCCTCCTTCACAGGGGATCATGTGAGGTAATTTAAGATAATCTAATTGACATAATTAAGTTATGAACCAAGTCCAAGAGATGCATACATCCTTTCTTTATCCATGAATTGACTTATTTGATGGCAACATGGAAGGTGAAGCTATGTGGGTTCACATCCCCCTTTCAGTTAAATAGCCTGGTAGTACAATCAAAGAATCAAGTATTTAGTTCAACATCCTCATCGTCCTCACGATTGACACAGTAGTCTCTGTTTGTAAATGACCTGTTTGAAATGCTAGAGTTATTCTCTGACGCTTTGCAGAAGATCATCGGCGTGTTCAAGCCCAAGAGCGAGGAGCCGTACGGCCAGCTCAACCCAAAGTGGACCAAATGGCTTCAGAAGTTGTGTTGTCCGTGCTGCTTCGGCCGGGACTGTCTGGTCCTCAACCAGGGCTACCTCTCTGAGGCCGGCGCCAGTCTGGTGGACCACAAGCTGGAGCTCAACATAGTGCCCAAAACCAAGGTGCCAACACAGAGACAATCCGGGTGAAGAATTCCTACACGCTCGGCATCATCATCATTGAACAGCCTTGGTTTATCTTGGTTCCTTTCTCAGGTGGTGTACCTGGGAAGTGACTCCTTCAACTACAACGCCATAGACCGAGTGAAGTCTCGAGGCAAGAGGCTCGCCCTGGAGAAAGTACCCAAAGTGGGCCAGCGTTTCCACAGAATAGGCCTGCCTCCAAAGGTTACTACCACCAACTATTACTATAACTATTACTACTATTACTACTACTACTACTACTACTACTACTACTACTACTACTACTACCACCACTATGACTATTACTACCACTACTACTACTACCACTACTACCACTACCACTACTACTACTACTACTACTACCACTACCACTACCACTACTACCACTACTACTACTACTACCACTACTACCACTACCACTACACTACTACACTACCACTACTACCACTACTACTACTACCACTACTACTACCACTACTACTACCACTACTACACTACTACACTACTACCACTACCACTACACTACTACTACTACCACTACTACTACATACTACCACTACTACTACACTACTACTACTACTACCAACACTACTACTAATACTACTACTACCACCACTACTACTACTACCACTACTACTACTACTACTACTACCAACACTAATACTACTACTACCACTACCACTATTACTATTACTATTACTATCACTATCACTATCACTACTACCACTCCTTATGAATTAAGTGTAGCCCTATCGCGTGATGCTGTAAGCATGGTAATGTGCACAGTATCACATGATGGAATACGTGCTTGACATTTTAACATGTGTCTCTCTGTCTGTCTGTCTCTCTCTCTCTCTGTCTCACTCTGTCTCACTCTCTCTCTGTCTCACTCTCTCTCTCTGTCTCACTCTCTCTCTGTCTGTCTCTCTGTCTCTCTGTCTCACTCTCTGTCTGTCTGTCTGTGCATGGCAGGTGGGTTCTTTCCAGTTGTTTGTGGAAGGCTATAAGGATGCAGACCATTGGTTGAGACGCTTTGAGGCTGAGCCTCTCCCACAGAACGTCAACCGGCAGCTCCACATCCACTTTGAACGGCTGGTGGTTCTAGATTACATCATTAGGAATACAGGTTGGTTCTAGATTACATCATTAGGAATACAGGTTGGTTCTAGATGACATCATTAGGAGTACAGGTTGGTTCTAGATGACATCATTAGGAATACAGGTTGGTTCTAGATTACATCATTAGGAATACAGGTTGGTTCTAGATGACATCATTAGGAGTACAGGTTGGTTCTAGATGACATCATTAGGAATACAGGTTGGTTCTAGATTACATCATTAGGAATACAGGTTGGTTCTAGATGACATCATTAGGAGTACAGGTTGGTTCTAGATGACATCATTAGGAGTACAGGTTGGTTCTAGATGACATCATTAGGAGTACAGGTTGGTTCTAGATGACATCATTAGGAGTACAGGTTGGTTCTAGACTGCTGAAGGGTTCCAGAGCACTGACATCCCCCTGGTCTTCTGCTTGCAGACAGAGGAAATGACAACTGGCTGATAAAGTATGACTATCCCATGGACACTGGAGGCATTCGTGTGAGTAAACCGTGACTCTTTGTGACTCGGTAGCAAGCAGACGATTCATCATGGAGAAGGACACTATGGTTCTATTATAGAACCATAGTAATAAGGACACTATGGGTCTATTCTCAACTTCTCGAATGCTGTGAATGTTTCCGTTAGTTATTGTACAGCTTGAATCAACTTATCCAAAGGTGTGTGTGTGTGTGTGTGTGTGTGTGTGTGTGTGTGTGTGTGTGTGTGTGTGTGTGTGTGTGTGTGTGTGTGTGTGTGTGTGTGTGTGTGTGTGTGTGTGTGTGTGTGTGTGTGTGTGTGTGTGTGTGTGTGTGTGTGTGTGTGTGTGTGTGTGTGTGTGTGTGTGTGTGTGTGTGTGTGTGTGTGTGTGTGTGTGTGTGTGTCGGTAGGATACAGACTGGGTCGTGGTGAAGGACCCGATCGTCCAGCTGGCTGCCATTGACAACGGCCTGGCCTTTCCCCTGAAACACCCCGACTCCTGGAGGGCTTGTGAGTCTCACCAGCTCCAGGAGCTCAACCACACGCTACCATGAAACACCAGCAACAGAGCCCTCTGTGGTGAAGCAGTTATTGCAGTTTCACATTATTGGCCATGCAAAGAAATGTACCTCTTTTATCTCTTTCCTCTTCAATATGTGTTTGATCTGAATGGCTGTGGACAACTGATTACTTATTTTTTGTGCTCTATATGCCTTTATCATCTTATGAATATCAATATCAGACAATACATTATGTACAGTCCCTCTGATCCGTGCCATCCTGAGGCGGTGGGGATTTGCTCTTTGTCTCCAGACCCGTTCTATTGGGCGTGGCTGTCCCAGGCCAAGGTCCCCTTCTCCCAGGAGATCAGAGACCAGGTGCTTCCCAAACTCAACGACCCAAACTTCATCAAAGACCTGGAGGAGGACCTGTACGAGCTCTTCAAGGTACCCCCAGAACCACCAGGATATGAGGGGATGGGTCTGTAGCATGAACCAAAGCAAGCAACAAGTAACGTGTGTGTGTGTGTGTGTGTGTGTGTGTGTGTGTGTGTGTGTGTGTGTGTGTGTGTGTGTGTGTGTGTGTGTGTGTGTGTGTGTGTGTGTGTGTGTGTGTGTGTGTGTGTGTGTGTGTGTGTGTGTGTGTGTGTGTGTGTGTGTGTGTGTGTGTGTGTGTGTGTGTTGCAGAAAGACCCAGGCTTTGATCGGGGTCAGTTCCATAATCAGGTGTCTGTGATGCGAGGGCAGGTGAGTGGATGCCCACAGCCTCCCTGGAGGCATGCCGAAGGTCTGATGCTCAATGCTTTGGATCAACGCATCTGTTATATGAGTCCATATTAGTAATTTAAGCATCAGACCTCAACCCCGTGTCTCCTCCCAGATCCTGAACCTGAGCCAGGCTCTGAAGGAGAGCAAGACGCCCCTCCAGCTGGTCCAGATGCCCTCTGTGGTGGTGGAGACGTCCCGGGCTCCTCAGAGGTCCAGCGACCAGGCCTACACACAGAGCTTCCAGAGCCGCAGGCCCTTCTTCACCTGGTGGTAGCAGGGGGCGGGGCCTGCAGGGGGCGTGGCCTGCAGGGCACTGAGAGGAGGAAGAAGATGAGGAGGAGAGAGTCCAGTGGTCGGATTGCTGAATGATGGGAAATGATTGTTTTTGTGAGATGAAACGCAGGACAGCCAATTAACCTCATCACTATCTGGTGTGCTGCAGCAAAGCATCCTGGGAGATGATGTTCAAACGGGCTCTCCGCTGAACCCATAAGCCTGTGAGGCTTCTTGAATCAGAATAAACGCCAGAATGGCGTCTATCTCACTCTTTTAGTGTCGACCTGGAGGTCCGCGTACAGCAGATATTTAGCCAAATAAATCAAGTTTGGCTTCCGCCTGCTACCCTGCCAGCATAATACATGAATTAATGGTGTGTACACATGCATTTTTTATTTGTTTAATTACTGGTCCAGAATGTTCAAACTATTATTATTGCTTGTTTCTCTGAATTTAATTTGTATTTTCCTCTAAATGCTGAAAGACTGTAGTAGAGCAAAGCCAACAGAGCCAAGCATGGTTGGTTCCGGTGGGGTTTTTTAAAGGAATTTTCTTAACCAGGGTCTGTTGTGGCCAAACGTTGAAGACTTCAGCAAAGCGCTTTGTGTAGCAGTAGTTCGCCCCCTAGTGGAGTCATGATCTCATGACATGTTCAGGAAAGCCAGATCTGAACGATACCCCATGTGTATCGACGGATCTGTGTAGAAGTGCCTACTATAACTGGAGGGTAAACATAAGCTATAGATGGGCTTGTCTCTTCATTTCCTTTTTTAAATCACGGTGTCCTGAAGATCTCCAGAGGATCGATAACCTTGAAGTCTGTTCATTATTATTGTTTGTTCTTTTTTTCCTGTCCTCACTGCATATTTAAATGTATAATTTATTTTTTGACTATGCAGCATAACAATCGTTAATATTAATAAAAATGTAATGGAAATGTCCCCTAATGATGGTCTTGGTATGTGTGGTGTGTGTGTTGTCTCAGAGCTGGTTCCTCTGGTAGCACCAGGGAGACGGGCCCCCCCCCCGCTGACCCTCAGGTCCTCCTCAGGCTCCTCCCTTTACTCTGAAGACCTCTGGCCAGTGGTATGGGACCACTCCCGGAGAAGCTCCTCGGTACATCTTCACATGTTTTCAGGGTGTTTCACTTCCTCAATTAAAGAAGTTTTGATTTTCTTTAAGCAGAAGCGGGCAATCTTTGGAGCTGGAGCTAGAAGGAACATCCCTTCACCTGAATGTGCTTTTCACCGCAGTTTTACCGCAGCCTTCAAGCCACCACCACCACACCTCCACCACCATCACCACCACCACCACTCCGCTGTGTTCTGTACACGCATGTTGGTGTGTTTACCAAACACACCTCAGGTCCTTTAGAGCAGGACTAGGTGATGATGAGAGAACAGTGTGTGTGTGGGGGTGTGCACAGTTTTGGATTTATGTCCCAGGACTGCAGCTGTTCAACATTAACTACAGCACACACACACACACACAGACTGTAGAATGCAGTAGACTGGATTCTGATGAAACAAGAAAAATACAGAAGCAAGCAAAAATAAACCCGTTGAATTCTTGTCCAGGAATAGACAATCCACCCCCAATGACATGTCAGCACAATAAAGACATTCAGTCAGTTTTCAACAAAGAGCCTCTGACCTCTGACCTCTGAGGCTGTGAAGAAGCGACCCATTGGGACTGAGGCCTTCCTTGTTCTCAGGGTCTGAGAGGAGCCTGACCTGGTGAATCATCTCCTGCTAGACCTGGCTTCTGATTGGCTGAGCCCAGACCACTCCCAGGTCCTCAGGAGTGTTACCGTAAAGACACGCCCCTTCTGAGATGACTAACAGGTCATCACACACACACACACACACACTCATACACACACACACTCATACACACACACACACACTCATACACACACACACTCATACACACTCATACACACACACACACACACTCATACACACACACACTCATACACACACACACACTCATACACACGCACACACACACACACTCATACACACACACACACACACACTCATACACACATACACACACACACTCATACACACACACGCACACACACACTCATACACACACACACACACACACACACACTCATACACACACACACACTCATACACACACACAAAACCCCCCTAAAATAACATACTGTAGTAATACACACATACACACACACTGTAGTAATACACACATACACACACACACTGTAGTAATACACACATACACACACACACTGTAGTAATACACACATACACACACACACACTGTAGTAATACACACATACACACACACTGTAGTAATACACACATACACACACACTGTAGTAATACACACATACACACACACTGTAGTAATACACACATACACACACACCGCCACCCGAAAGGCACCACATGCCGTAACAGTGTGTGTGTATGTGTGTATTACTACAGTGTGTGTGTATGTGTGTATGTGTGTATTACTACAGTGTGTGTGTATGTGTGTATCACTACAGTGTGTGTGTGTGTGTATTACTACACACACACACACACTGTTACGGCATGTGGTGCCTTGGGGTGGCGCTGTGGGCCTTGTTCCCTGTTGCCGGTCAGAGCCCCGCCCTGCTCCAGCACCAGGATCCCGACTCCGCCAATCACCAAACACCAATCACCAATCACCAATCACCAATCACCAATCACCAAACACCAATCACCAATCACCAAACACCAATCACCAATCACCAATCACCAAACACCAATCACCAATCACCAATCACCAAACACCAATCACCAATCACCAATCACCGCCACCTGCTATTGTTGTGGTGTATAAAGGCTTCCTGTTTTTTCCAGCTCACCCTCTTTAGTTTGACACCCTCACGGCATCACGTCCCTACGGTGGTTGGGATAGGGATGGGTAAGGTCCAGGTCTTGGGGGTTAGACGGAGGCCTCTTTACATCTACACCACGTAGATAACTCACTGTAAATACCCCAGGTCAGAGGGGGTCTGCCACCCATGGAGGTTTGGATAGAGTCGTGTGTTTGGTCAACCGCTTGTTGCCACCGCTGCTATTTGGGAGAGGGAACTTAGTGTTCCTTTTCCCCCTAGCTTTGTGAAGTTCTTTTTGATTTGGCATACTTCCACCAGGTCCCTAGGCCTGGTTCCTGAGTATTTGTTATTTGAGTGTATCCTGTGTGTGTCCTTTGTTGTCATCACCAATACACTTATTGCACTTTGACCCCTGTGTTGACTCCGTTCTTGCTCCAGCGCACATGGATCCCCTTTACCCGAAGGGCTTGGGCATCTGGGGCTGTAACACACACACACACACACACACACACACACACACACACGTTCTCTTCATGGGAGTAGCTCTGTCATCCTGGTTGTCAGGGGGAGAACATGTCAACATGCTCTCTAACGTTGTGTTACCCTCAAATGGTTCCTACTGGACCCCAGAGGCTTTGACCTCGGAGCACATGGTTCCTGGGGCTCTGATTCTGTCTCTCACTAGATCTGTGATTCTAGAAGCCATCAACTTCAACAGGATAATGAGACCTAGAACATGAGACCCACACTGAGGTGTTGAGCTGGATATCCCAGTTGGTTTATGGACGGTGAAAGGTGTTCATGGTTAATAAAGAACCAGGGCTCCTCCACGCTGACTTCTCTTTATTGGGAGACAGACACGGCTTTGGCTGTTTTACAATCACATGGTAGCACCATCACCTCCATACAGGTGGTGTTAAGATGGACAGAAAGGCACTTGACAGGTGTAACACACCTGGGGAGGTGTCAGACAGCACATCACAGCTGAGATAAGGTTATAAAGTACACCTGGGATGTAGAACACTGCTCACTGGTCATACAAAAACATTTATATATATATATGTATTTTACAAATACAAAAAGTAAAAAATATATACTTTCATTTTTGCAAAAAGTCAAAACAACGGTTGACCTTAATGAGTACCGGGCCGACCTGACGTCACAATCTCCTGCGACTTCTACGACGTCACCATCCTCAGAACACCGTTTGTTCTCCACGGCATTTCCTGCAGCCGTTAAAGATGGCGGAGAGCAGGTAGACCAGGGCGCACAGGGAGGCCCACACGGCGGCCGTGAGGTAGACCGAGTAGAGGCAGAGGTGCTGGTAGAGCTCCATGGTGCAGTAGGAGTACCGCTCCGTCATGTAGATCATCACTCCCACCGCCGGGAGGTACAGCACGGCGGCCGCCGCGTCGTGCACCAGGTTGCTAAGCAACCAGCGCTCTCCGCCCAGGATGGGCACCAGGTCCTGCTTGTCGAGCAGCGTGAGGAAGAACAGGCCAAGGGTCAGGAGCCAGAAGAGGACGGCCACGAACAGCACGAAGTGGATCCAGCCCTCGTATCTGTTGGCGGCGATGGTGACCCACAGCCCGGCGCCGAACAGGATCTGGAGGATCCGGACGACCCCCAAGAAGCTCTTCAGGAAGCCCACGACGTGGTCCTTCCCCGGCGGCGGGGGGGCTGCTGGGGGAGCCATCTCTCCGCTCGGTCTCCGGTTCCTCCTGCCAACAGCTGGGGACGAAAGGCGAAGAACCCGTGGAAACAAAGGGAGACGTCCCAGTCGGCGAGGGGATAGGAGAAGGGGCGAAGGCGGTTGGGTTTAAAAGAACTCTGTGTTCTTTAGAGAGGTCCTGTAGACTTCTGTCTTTTCCGTTTCCTCTGTTGGGTGGAGGAGGAGGGGCCGGTAACCCGAGGCCTGCTCCTCCTCCCCATCCGGCCCACCGAGGAGCTGGAATGGGATGTTTATGACATTTAGATCTATCTATCCATCTATCTATCCATCTATCTATAGACATCTATCTATCTACCTCTATCTATATATAGATACCCCTATCTATCTATATACCTCTCTATCTATATACCTATATCTATCTCTGTATATACCTCTATCTATCTATATACCTATTTCTATCTATATATATACCTCTATCTATATACCTATCTCTATATATACCTCTATATCTATCTATATACCTATCTCTATATATACCTCTATCTATCTATATACCTATATCTATATATACCTCTATCTATCTATATACCTATCTCTATCTATATACCTCTATCTATCTATATACCTCTATCTATATATATACCTCTATCTATATACCTATCTCTATATATACCTCTATCTATCTATCTATATACCTATCTCTATATATACCTCTATCTATCTATCTATATACCTATCTCTATATATACCTCTATCTATCTATCTATATACCTATCTCTATATATACCTCTATCTATCTATATACCTATCTCTATCTATATACCTCTATCTATCTATCTATCTATATACCTATCTCTATATATACCTCTATCTATCTATATACCTATCTCTATCTATATACCTCTATCTATCTATCTATCTATATACCTATCTCTATATATACCTCTATCTATCTATATACCTATCTCTATCTATATACCTCTATCTATCTATCTATCTATCTATATACCTATCTCTATATATACCTCTATCTATCTATCTATCTATATATCTATCTCTATATATATCTATCTATCTATCTATCTATCAGTCTGAGCCTCAGCAGATAGACCCTACACCACCCATCAGTCTGACCCTACACCACCCATCAGTCTGACCCTACACCACCCATCAGTCTGACCCTACACCACCCATCAGTCTGACCCTACACCACCCATCAGTCTGACCCTACACCACCCATCAGTCTGACCCTACACCACCCATCAGTCTGACCCTACACCACCCATCAGTCTGACCCTACACCACCCATCAGTCTGACCCTACACCACCCATCAGTCTGACCCTACACCACCCATCAGTCTGACCCTACACCACCCATCAGTCTGATCCTACACCACCCATCAGTCTGAGCCTCAGACCTCTGACCCTACACCACCCATCAGTCTGACCCTACACCACCCATCAGTCTGACCCTACACCACCCATCAGTCTGACCCTACACCACCCATCAGTCTGATCCTACACCACCCATCAGTCTGAGCCTCAGACCTCTGACCCTACACCACCCATCAGTCTGACCCTACACCACCCATCAGTCTGACCCTACACCTCCCATCAGTCTGACCCTACACCACCCATCAGTCTGACCCTACACCACCCATCAGTCTGACCCTACACCACCCATCAGTCTGACCCTACACCACCCATCAGTCTGAGCCTCAGACCTCAGACCCTACACCACCCATCTCTACAAGTTACTTTTACAGTCGAATAAATCCTACATGTGTCTTATGTTTGACTTTTTCGTGCCATAAATGTTATAGTGAGTTTATGTGTGTTTTTGGTTTGGTAAAAACAGTAAAATGCTGTGAATGTATATATATAAATATCCGATTTTTTTTTACATATTATATTTTTATATATTATTATATTATTTATATATATACACGTTAGTCTGAAGCCGTTCTATTTGTTTGTTGAGTAGATCATCCACCAACCAGAGCCCATCTAAAGCTCATGAGGCCCTCCCCCATGTGCGTCACCCCATGAGACCCTCCCCCATGTGCGTCACCCCATGAGACCCTCCCCCATGTGCGTCACCCCATGAGACCCTCCCCCATGTGCATCACCCCATGAGACCCTCCCCCATGTGCATCACCCCATGAGACCCTCCCCCATGTGCGTCACCCCATGAGACCCTCCCCCATGTGCGTCACCCCATGAGACCCTCCCCCATGTGCGTCACCCCATGAGACCCTCCCCCATGTGCGTCACCCCATGAGACCCTCCCCCATGTGCGTCACCCCATGAGACCCAGCGGGTGGTCTCCGTCTCGCCAGCTTTAGTGACGTCAGTGGACCGAACGCACTTCGGTCAGCAGCGAGCCATTGGTCAGAGCCCGGGAGGGAGGAGGGATTAAGGAGACCCTGCGCTCCTATTGGTCAGAGCCCAGGAGGAGGGATTAAGGAGACCCTGCGCTCCTATTGGTCAGAGCCCAGGAGGAGGGATTAAGGAGACCCTGTGCTCCTATTGATCAGAGCCCAGGAGGAGGGATTAAGGAGACCCTGCGCTCCTATTGGTCAGAGCCCAGGAGGAGGGATTAAGGAGACCCTGTGCTCCTATTGATCAGAGCCCAGGAGGAGGGATTAAGGAGACCCTGCGCTCCTATTGGTCAGAGCCCGGGAGGAGGGATTAGGAGACCCTGCGCTCCCATTGGTCAGAGCCCGGGAGGGAGGCGGGATTAAGGAGACCCTGCGCTTCCATTGGTCAGAGCCCAGGAGGAGGGATTAAGGAGACCCTGCGCTCCTATTGGTCACAGCCCAGGAGGAGGGATTAAGGAGACCCTGCGCTCCTATTGGTCAGAGCCCGGGAGGAGGGATTAGGAGACCCTGCGCACCCATTGGTCAGAGCCCGGGAGGGAGGCGGGATTAAGGAGACCCTGCGCTTCCATTGGTCAGAGCTCAGGAGGAGGGATTAAGGAGACCCTGCGCTCCCATTGGTCAGAATCCGGGAGGGAGGCGGGAGTAAGGAAACCCTGCGCTCCCAATGGTCGGCTGACCGCGGCTGCACGTCATGGGCTCCAGGCTCGGACGGGACACACCGCAGCGGGACGCCAGCAGCACCGGGACGGGGAGAGGAACACAGAACACAGAACACAGAACACAGAACACAAACCTGCGAGGAAATCCCTGCTTCTTGGGGTAAGACCTAACCTCTTAACACGTAGGTGTCATGGTGTCTGTTATCTTGTACGTCATCTCTATAACCCAGAGTAGTTCAACCAGGGCGAGACCCCGTGACGTCACCCCTTAACGTCCGTGACATCATCGATGTTCCCGTTCTGGTTCCTTATCTTCAGACCAAGCCTCGTGTTTCAAACTGCTTGTCCACTTTAACAACTTTAGACGTCTTGTTATTGAGCTGATTATTATGCGTATTAGAATCTGAATCTGAATCTGAATCAGAAAGTGGTTTATTGCCATATTCCGTTGTAAAAACACGCATTGGAATTAGACCCTGGGGGTCCCGAGCGACACAGGAACAGGACAGAAGGAGAAACTATAAGTCCTGTGCAAATTTAGCATTTAAAAATATAAGTCTAAATATAAATCTAAATCTAAATATTGGTCTGTATGAATATATGTGTGGGTGTATGAGGGCTGGGTCCGGGGGGTAGGGGGGTCTTCAGAGGGGGAGGCGGGCCTCGTTGACGAGGCTGGAGGCCGTGGGGAAGAAGCTGTTTGTGGCGTACAGTTCTTGACCTGATGGCCCGCAGCCTCCTGCCTCCTGAGGGGAGCGGGGCAGAGAGGCTGGGGCCTCGGTGAGAGGGGTGGGCCATAAGCTTCCTGGCCCGCTTCAGGGCCCTGGAGCCTTGGGGTCCAGGCAGGTGGAGGGAAGGCAGGTGGCAGCCCATCACTCTCTCCGCAGAGCGCATGACACGCCGCAGGTTAGACTTGTCTCTTGCGATGGCAGCGGGAAACCAGGTGGTGATGGACAAGGTT
>CM051018.1:25504881-25519881 GCA_027704905.1 Muraenolepis orangiensis
ATAGAGAGAGAGTGTGAGAAAGAGAGCGTGAGAGAGAGAGAGTGAGATAGAGAGAGAGTGAGATAGAGAGAGAGTTAGTTAGTTAGTTAGTTAAGCCTTGGCTCCTCCAGGGAGCAGAGGCCATTGACGAATGTCTTCCATCTCACTCGGTTGGGGGCAAGTTTTTCAAGGCCTCCCCAGTTTTTCCCGCTCAAAGACATCTCTGCCTGGACGTCCCGCCTCCAGCTGTTCTTGGTGTGACCTCTTCTTCTCTTCCCTCGTGGGTTCCACTTTAGGGCTTGTCTGGTGATATTGTTGGCTGATTTCCTGAGGGTGTGTCCTATCCAGCTCCACTTTCCTTTTAGGATCTGTAGGTCAATGGGATCCTGTCCAGTTCTCTCCCACTTGTCCACATTCCTGAATTTGTCCCTCCACCAGATGTTCAGGGTCCTCCTGAGGCAGTTGTCGATGAATGTTTGCAGTCTGGTTGTTTGTTGTGTTGATGGCCATGTTTCTGATCCATACAGCATCACCTGTTTCACATTGGAGTTGAAGATGCGTAGTTTGGTGTTAGTTGAGATGGTTTTGGAGCTCCAGATCTTCCTGAGGATGTTAAACATAACCCTGGCTTTGTTGATCCTGCTCTTTATGTCCGCGTCTGTCCCTCCTGTGGTGTCCATCACACGTCCTAGGTATGTGAACGCCTCCACTTCCTCTAGGGGGCGCCGTGTGAGGATGGGGTTGCTGCTCCTTGAATGGATCTTCATCGCCTGTGTCTTTGTGGTGTTTGGTGTAAGTCCCACATGTTCTGCTGCTTGTGTGAGTCTGTCTGTCTTCTCCTGCATTTGCATATGTGTGTGAGAGAGAAGGGCAATGTCATCCGCAAAGTCCAGGTCGTCTAATTGCTCCCACATTGTCCACTGGATCCCATTTCTCTCCCCTCTGGTTGTTTCCTTCATGATCCAGTCGACTGCAAGGAGGAAAAGGAATGGGGAAAGTAGACGACCCTGCTTGACCCCGTATTGACATCCAAGCTCTGTATGTTGTATGTGTATGTTTATTAGTTTGATGGGGATTCCGTAGTGTTCCATTAGGCTCCATAGGGTTGTTCTGTCTCAGCTTCTAAGTCGATGAAGTTGATGCAGAAGGATGTGTTCCTTCTATTGACTGTTCAATTGTGATGCAAAGTGTTGCTATGTGATCCGTACACCTCTCCTTAACCCGGCCGGTCCCTGAGCCTCTTGTCTATAGAATCCTGGAGGCGGTTGAGGATGATCCGGTTGAGAACTTTTCCAGGTACGGAAAGTAGGGTGATCCCTCTGTAGTTCTTACATGTGAGTCACCTTTCTTTGGGAGTTTCACAATGTGTCCCCCGCCCATTCTCTAGGTGTCTTTTCCTCTTCCCAAATCCTGCCAAACAAGTCGTAGAGCATGTCTGTTAATGTATTTGCATCTGCTTTAAGTGCTTTTGATGGAATATTATCAGGGCCAGCAGCCTTGGCACTCTTCTGTTGCTTGATTGCAGTCTTTATTTATATTTCTTTTGTTGGACTCTCACACCTGATATTTAGTGGAACCCCTCTGGGTGTATGTGGTGGTTCTGCTGGGGGGGGGCAGTAGATGGGTACATGGCTGTAATGTCATCTTTCTAGCTGTTCTTCCACAGTTGAGAGCATTGTCCCATTCTTGTCTAGAATTGGTTTGTTGTTTTGTGTGTATTTTCCCGTCAGTTTCTTTGTGATGGCATACAGCTCCTTCATGTTCCTCTGTGCAGCTGCCTTGTCAGCCTCCAGGGCTAGCCTCCAGGGCTAGCCTCCAGGCTAGCCTCCAGGGCTAGCCTCTCTACCGGTCGTCTCTTGTCCTTCCTTATGCTCTTTCGTGCTTCTTTATGGCAACTGTTGTATTCATTTTGTGCCAATGCCTTCACTGCTCTTGTTCTTGAGTTGTTTACTTTTTCCTTGAGCGATCTCCTCTGTCCAATGTTGTTCAGGGTTTCTGGTGCTATCCACTCCTTGTGCTCGCAAGTTGAACTCCAAACAGCTTTGAGATGTTCCCACTTCTCCTCAATTGTGCTTCCTTCTACCCTCTTTAGCTGTAGTTGTTTAGTTTAGTTGTGTTTTTTCTTGCTAAGGTTGTCCTTGAACTTATTCAAAGTTGGTGCAATAGTAAGTATGCAGTAGTAGGTATTCAATGTTGTATTTAACTCTATGACTTTTGGACAGGCGATTTCTCTTCAGCCTTAGTTTAAATTTCCCTTCCAGCAGATGGTGGTCAGATGCTGCATCTGCTCCTCTTCTGGTTCTGACATCTTCCATGGACCTTCTGAACTTCCTACAGATACAGATGTGATCCATTTGGTTATCTGTAACATGGTCTGGTGACACCCACGTTGTTTTATGTATGGTTGTGTGAGGGAATACACTTCCTCCAATGACCAGGTTGTTGTTGACACAGGTCTCAACAAACATCTTTCCATTCCCATTCCTTTTCCCCACTCCATGTTTCCCCATCACTTCCTCGTGGCCCTCATTCCGTCCTCCAATCTTGGCGTTGAAGTCACCCATCAGGATAATGAGGTCTCTGGCTCCTACCCTACCAAGTAGGTGGTTCAAGCTGTCGTAGAACCTGGCCTTGACATTCTGAAGGATGCAGTAATGAGGCGAGAGCTGATGGGTTCCCATGCGATCAGGGCCTTTCTGGTCTCCTTAGTCATCATGATGGCTACTCCCTCTGTGTGATTTGCTCCATCTTCTTCATGGCCAGAGTAGATAACAGAGTAGATAACAGAGTAGATAACAGAGTAGATAACAGAGTAGATAACAGACAGCCCACTGGGCAGCTTGACCTCCCCGACGGTGTCCATCTTGTTTCTCCCAGGCCCAGGAAAGAGAGATTGTAGCGCACCATTTCTTTGGCAATGGTAGCAGCCTTGCCAGCCTGGAACATGGTCCGGACATTCCAAGTCCCCACAAGGGTGGATTTCCTTGGTGTCAGAAGGTGTATCAACCTCCCAGCTTCCTTGCTGGTTTGACTGGGAAGCGTCATGATCCCCATCTCTAGGGCGCCTTCCTCAACCAAGTCTTTGATGCTTTCATTCCTCAGTGTTTCTGTAACTACTGCTTTTTCTCCAGGATGAGGAAGTTAACCCCACGCCCGACCCCCAACCTGGAGGACCAGGGACTGCTATTGGTCTGCCTCCTACCCCTTGACCAGTCTGCTTTGGTTGAACCTGCCAGGGGTGTAAAGCCCCTCCAGCTTAGCTCTCAGGGTCATCGGAGTACACAAGCCTCTCCACCACAACAAGGTATGCAGTCCAGGAGAGGAGAGAGAGAGAGAGAGAGAGAGAGAGAGAGAGAGAGAGAGAGAGAGAGAGAGAGAGAGAGAGAGAGAGAGAGAGAGAGAGAGAGAGAGAGAGAGAGAGAGAGAGAGAGAGAGAGAGAGAGAGAAGAGGAAGAGGAAATGAGAGAGAGTGGGGAAGAGGAAGAGGAAATGAGAGAGAGTGGGGAAGAGGAAGAGAGAGAGAGAGAGAGAGAGAGAGAGAGAGAGAGAGAGAGAGAGAGAGAGAGAGAGAGAGAGAGAGAGAGAGAGAGAGAGAGAGAGAGAGAGAGAGAGGAGAGGAAGAGAGAGAGAGAGAGAGAGAGAGAGAGAGAGAGAGAGAGAGAGAGAGAGAGAGAGAGAGAGAGAGAGAGAGAGAGAGAGAGAGAGAGAGAGAGTGGGGAAGAGGAAGAGGAAATGAGAGAGAGAGAGAGAGAGAGAGAGAGAGAGAGAGAGAGAGAGAGAGAGAGCGTGAGGAAGAGTAAGATAGAGAGACCAGACTTGATAAAGGACAATATAATTCAAATCCTCCCTGAAGGAAGTGAGGAGGAGCATGATGAGAAGCAGCTCTGAGAGGCCACACTAGAAGTGGTGACTCTTGTTCTGTTCTACTCAGCCTTCTGTCACCATATGGACAGAATTAGTGAAGTCAGTTATACAGTACACGCTCCCTTACCCTGATGGGGACACACACACACACACACACTCACACTCACACACACACACACACTCACACACACACACACACACACACACACACACACACACACACACACACACACACACACACACACACACACATACACATACTTCAGGTCTTGATGGGGTAGGAAGCACATGAGTGCAGAAAATGTGCTCATGGCCCTGTCTTCCTTTGTTCTCTCTCTCTCTCCCTCCCCCTCTCTCTCTCTCTCTCTCTCTCTCTCTCTCTCTCTCTCTCTCTCTCTCTCTCTCTCTCTCTCTCTCTCTCTCTCTCTCTCTCTCTCTGAAATAGGGGGGATGTCTACTTAGTTGTTTAAATTTCAAAATGTCATATGGCTTAAGATATTATTGAATTAAGTTTTGGAACATATTTGGAGAAATTATTTATCAAGATGATTTTCAAGACCATTTGCAACAAGTATAAAATGCTTACTCCCCATTCCCTCCTGCAGTCCAAGTCTCCAATAACTGAACCAGTGGTAAGGTAAAAAGTACAATAAGCTGGCAACAAATTGCAATTTCATTTAAATAATTTGGTGCCAGGACGCAGAACAGCCGTGACCGCGTAGATCGGCCCTCAGGCCCTCAGGCGCTCTATCCAGCTGCTCCCCGCCTATAGGCAGAGACTGAAGCAGCAACCGATCGCTGTGAGGGAGGTCCAATGCTGGTCGGACCAATCAGACTCTATGCTGCAGGATTGTTTTGATCACGCTGACTGGCACATGTTCCGCGTCGCCTCGGACAATAACATCAACGAGTACGCGTCGTCGGTCACCGGGTTCATCAAGAAGTGCATAGATGACGTTGTCCGACCAAGTCGGTTCAGATATATCCCAACCAGAAACCGTGGATTAACGGCGCTGTTTGCGCTGCCCTCCACGCGCGTAACGCGGCCTTTGGCTCCGGGAATATGGAGGAATATACGAGAGCCCGTTATGACCTCCGCAAGACCATCGTCACTGCCAAGTAGTATAAGGACAGAGTGGAGGAGAAATTCAAGAGCCACGACGTGAGGGGTATGTGGCAGGGGCTGTCCTAGGCTGTTGTTCCCGCGGTCTTCAAGATGTCCACCATCGTGCCTGTCCCTAAACAACCCAAGGTAACATGCCTGAACGACTATAGACCTGTAGCCCTCACCTCGATTGTCAGCAAATGCTTCGAGAGGTTGGTCAAGGACTTTATTTGCTCCGTGTTACCTGCCACGCTGGACCCATGGCAATTTGCATATCGCCAAAACAGATCCACGGACGACGCAATTGCCATGGCCCTCCACACTGCCTTTTCCCACCTGGAGGGAAAGAACTGTTATGTGCGAATGCTGTTTGTGGACTACAGCTCAGCGTTCAACACGATAGTTCCTGCCAAGCTCGACACCAAGCTTAGAGGTCTAGGCGTGCCCCCATCCACGTGCAGCTGGATACTGGACCTCCTGTCGGACCGCCACCACTGACCCTCGGGAGCCCCCCAGGGATGCGTGCTGAGCCCTCTCCTCTATTCCCTCTACACCCACGACTGCATGGCTATGCACAGCTCCAACGTCATCATCAAGTTTGCTGACGACACGACATTGATGGGCCTGATCGCCGGCGACGACCAGACAGCCTACAGGGAGGGGGTCGGATCGCTGGAGCAGTGGTGCCAGGAGAACAGCCTCGCCCTCAACGTCAAGAAGACCAAGGAGCTGATCGTGGACTTAAGGAAGTAGAGAGGAGAGCACAGCCCTATCTCCATCGACGGTGTTGCAGTAGAGAGGGTCAGCAGCTTCAAGTTCCTCGGTGTGCACATCTCCAAGGACCTCACATGGTCCACACACACCACACACGTGGTGAAATCCTGAGAACATTCTATAACGGCACCATCGAGAGTGTTTGGGCGAGGGTGTATCACCACCTGGTACGGGAACTGCACCGCACTCGAGCGCAGAACGCTTCAAAGGGTGGTGCGGACGGCCCAGTATATGGTTGGAGGTGAGCTCCCCTCCCTCCTGATATATACAACCAGCGGTGCGTGGCCAAGGCCAAACGCATCATAAAGACATTGCCCACCCCAGCTACAAACTGTATTCACTTTTACCGTCTGGCAGGCGATACCTCAGTATCAAGTGCCATACAAATAAACTCCGAGATAGCTTCCACAGTCAGGCCATCAGGCTGCTGAACAAGGGCGTATAGCATATAACAATGTATATTTTATTACATTGATTTATATATACATATTGCTGTTTTTCTGTGCCGATATATTGCATTTTATAAATTTCATTTTATAAATTGCATTTTAATTTAAATTTTTTTAATTCTTTATTCTATTCTTTTTTATTCTATTTTTATCTATTTTTATCTATTTTTATCTTATTTTTATAACTGCTGTCTGTCGTCGGGTTTTGCACATAAGATTTCCACTCACTGCTTTATACTTGTGTAAACTGTGAAGTGACAATAAACTTGACTTGACTTGACTTGAAGTGAGGGGGCGAGCAGACGGCCCGAAGAAGCCGAGCGAAGTGGACGGGTTGGGATGTAGGCCTTGACCATTGCCTGGAGGTAGGATGGAGCTGTTCCTTTTATGCCTTGTAGGCTTGCACCAAGGTCTTGAACTGGATGGAGCAGCTACAGGTAGCCAGTGTAGAGTCCGAAGGAGGGTAGATGTGTGGGAGAACTTGGGTTGGTTGAACACGAGGAGAGCTGCAGCTTTCTGAATGAGCTCCAGGGGCCCTCCTAGCAGTTTAGTAGGCACACTGCCTGTGGATAAAAACTGTCCTTGAACCTGGTAGTCCGGATGCTGGGGAACCGGCAACCGGAGCATAGGGGGGAGAAGAGATTGTGCCCAGGGTGGTTGCAGTCCTTTGTGATTGAGATGGCCCTCTGCCGACATCTGGTGGTAAAAATCTCCTCAATGCATGGAAGTGCACACCCGATGATCTTTTCCACTGTCCTCACATCCGTCCGGATGGCTTTCTTGTCCTGTTCAGTGGTGTTGCCGTACCGCACAGTGACGCCACTTGTCAGGATGCTCTCTGCGGTGCCATGGAAGAAGTTGTGTGGGTCCACGCCACGGAGATCTGTAGCCCAAGGAAACAGAAGCAGCTGACGACTTCCACCGGTCCCGTCCAGGCTGATGGTGGAGTGGGGGCCCCTGTGGCTCCTAAAGTCCACGATGAGCTCCTTAGTCTTGTTGACATTCAGTGCGAGGCTGTTGTCCTCACACCATCGCGTCAGCAGGACTACCTCATCTCTGTACTCGCTTATCTTGTCGTCGCTTATCAGGTCGATGATGGTGTTGTCTGCAAACGTGATAATCAAATGTTGCTTTGTGTGGCTCTACAGTCATGTGTGCACCGCGAGGTTGAGGACCAGAGTAGATGAGACGTTGTTTCCAATCTTCATCATTTAAGCCCAGAATCCAAAAGATACAGATGTGGGCGCCCAGACCTAGGTCCCTCAGTTTCAGGACCAGCTTGGAGGGAACAACAGTCTGATGTAGGTGACCCTCCTGTCTAGGTGCTCCGTGTGTAGTGCCAGGGAGATGGTGTCGTCTACAGACCTGTTTGGTCTGTATGCAAGCATGAGTTGGTCCAGAGAGTCAGGGATGGTAAAGTTTATGTGTGACATGACAAGTTTCTCCAGGCACTTCATGGCTATGGGTGTTAAAGCCACTGGACCATAATCATTGAGGCTTGTTACCTTTGGTCTTTTTGGGTAACGGCACAATGGTTGTCTTTTTGAAGCACGCTGGGACGACAGACTGTTGCAGTGAACACAGGAGCCAGCTGGTCAGCGCAGGTCTTGAAGACACTGGATGGAACCCGTCTGGGCCGGCTGCCTTCACCCTCCTGAAGGTTCTGTGAACCTCGGACTCGGACTGTTGTAGAACGTAGTCCTCTGGGTGATTGTTCAATGTGTTGGTCGGCTCAGGGTTCTCCTTTTCAAAGCGAGTGTAAAACGTGTTCAGCTGGTCTGGTAGGTTGGGTGGTTGTTGGTGACTGCCCCTGAGCTCCCCTTGTAGTTGGAGAGGACCCTCAGACCTTGCCATATGTCTGGTGTCAGAGCCCCAAACTGTAATTAGTTAGTGGAAGTCGCTTGTTGTGAAAGCGGTACTCCGTTCCATAAGTTTGTTCCGTATGTCAGCATTCATCCATGGTTTGCGGTTTGGGAATGAACAAACAGACCTGGTCGGGATGCATTCCTCCACTAGCTGTGACATGATCTGCATACACATCAAGGTCAGTGGTCTTGAACACACTCCAGTCCGTGGTTTCCAGCCCACCCCGCAGATGTAGTACACTGCACTGTCCAGACCTTCCTCAAAGTTGTGGGCGTGGTCTTTAACTTATGTTTGTAAACAGGAAGTAGAAGCAGAGTCGTAGTCTGATTAATTCTTCACATATCTCATTACTACTCTATACGTTATTTTATACCTGTTGTAATAGCTAGTAGACAGTCTTTACATCTTATTTAACCTCTGTTCATTATATATTACCATGCACTTTACTGAAACATTTGCACTCTGGTTAAATGCCAAATTATTTTCGCTGTACTGTACTGGTGCTGTGAAATGACAATACGTTTTAATCTAATCTTTAATCTATCTAATATATATACCTATATCTGCACATATCTCATACCTACTAAATATACTGTATACACACCCGTTTTTTAATCCCTAGTAGACTGTTTTTATACATTTTAATACGTTTTTATACCTGTTTTTATACCTGTTTTTATACCTGTTTTATACCTGTTTTTATCCCTAGTAGACTGTTTTTACATCTTATTTAACAACTGTACATTATATATTACCATGAACACACACACACACACACACACACACACGCACACACGCACGCACACACGCACGCACGCACGCACGCACGCACGCACGCACGCACGCACGCACGCACGCACGCACGCACACACACACACACACACACACACACACACACACACACACACACACAAGTCACATGAAGTACAAGTTGCAAGTGGAGCTTGAGGAGAAACGAAGGATTTAACACACATACAAACACTCACTATAAGTGTTAGGATTGTAGTATATTAACTATTGATTTGCTACATGATTCAACCAAATATCAAATGACATAATTCATATTCAAGCTGAATTAAAAAAAAATGTATTTATGTTTTACCTTTATTTCTATTGTTTAATATGCTGTTCTGCAACCGTTGTATTTGATTCATATAGGTTGAATAAATGGTCTATTTGGGAGGGTTTTTATTCAGGGGAGGTTTGAACAGTTCAGTTTTCTACATGTTGTTTTGTGTTAGGTACTTGTTTGTTTATTGGGTAGTATTTTACTTGATTTTAACTATTCATGTATTCATAGACGTGTGGAGATGAAGGAGCAGGCTTCTCCGTGGGGTTGTTGGTGGGCGCGGTGCTGCTGTATTTAAATGAGCTGCATTACTCAATGAGATGCTTCTTAGTGGCGTGAAGCAGTATCCCGTGTGTAAGCCTCGCTGGGCAGGCTGGAGGGATGGAGCTCTGGGCCATTAAGGGTCAGACACCATGCAATATAGATGAGACTCCATCACACCTGCTGTTATGGTGGCCTTTAGGATTAGCATGACTTGATCGGCAGTATAGGATTGTGAGCTTTGCAATGCGTAGTGAGATTCACAACATTAATATATTATATATATATATTGTATATATATATATATATATATATATACATACAAACACACATTCCGCTAATTTAGTGGGACGATCATTCTGGAAACGATTTTCTGAGACAGAGTGAGACAGAGTGAGACAGAGAGTGAGACAGAGTGAGACACAGAGTGAGACAGAGTGAGACACAGAGTGAGACAGAGAGTGAGACAGAGTGAGACAGAGAGTGAGACAGAGTGAGACACAGAGTGAGACAGAGTGAGACACAGAGTGAGACAGAGTGAGACAGAGAGTGAGACAGAGTGAGACACAGAGAGACACAGAGTGAGACAGAGTGAGACACAGAGAGACACAGAGTGAGACACAGAGTGAGACAGAGTGAGACACAAAGTGAGACACAGAGTGAGACACAGAGAGACAGAGTGAGACAGAGTGAGACACAGAGTGAGACAGAGTGAGACTCAGAGTGAGACACAGAGTGAGACAGAGTGAGACAGAGTGAGACACAGAGAGACACAGAGTGAGACAGAGTGAGACAGAGTGAGACAGAGAGTGAGACAGAGTGAGACAGAGTGAGACAGAGTGAGACAGAGTGAGACACAGAGTGAGACAGAGAGTGAGACAGAGTGAGACAGAGAGTGAGACAGAGTGAGACACAGAGTGAGACAGAGTGAGACAGAGTGAGACAGAGTGAGACAGAGTGAGACACAGAGAGACACAGAGTGAGACACAGAGTGAGACAGAGTGAGACACAAGTGAGACACAGAGTGAGACACAGAGAGACAGAGTGAGACAGAGTGAGACACAGAGTGAGACAGAGTGAGACACAGAGTGAGACACAGAGTGAGACAGAGTGAGACAGAGTGAGACACAGAGTGAGACACAGAGAGACACAGAGTGAGACAGAGTGAGACAGAGTGAGACAGAGTGAGACAGAGTGAGACAGAGTGAGACAGAGTGAGACACAGAGTGAGACAGAGTGAGACAGAGTGAGACAGAGAGTGAGACAGAGTGAGACACAGAGTGAGACAGAGTGAGACACAGAGTGAGACAGAGTGAGACAGAGTGAGACAGAGGACACAGAGTGAGACACAGAGTGAGACAGAGTGAGACACAGAGTGAGACACAGAGAGACAGAGTGAGACAGAGTGAGACACAGAGTGAGACAGAGTGAGACACAGAGTGAGACACAGAGTTAGACAGAGTGAGACAGAGTGAGACACAGAGTGAGACACAGAGAGACACAGAGTGAGACAGAGTGAGACAGAGTGAGACACAGAGTGAGACAGAGTGAGACAGAGTGAGACGCAGAGTGAGACAGAGTGAGACACAGGGTGAGACAGAGTGAGACAGAGTGAGACAGAGTGAGACAGAGTGAGACACAGAGAGACAGAGTGAGACACAAGTGAGAGAACAGAGTGAGACAGAGTGAGACAGAGTGAGACACAGGGTGAGACAGAGTGAGACAGAGTGAGACACAGAGAGACACAGAGTGAGACAGAGTGAGACAGAGTGAGACACAGAGTGAGACACAGGGTGAGACAGAGTGAGACACAGAGAGACACAGAGTGAGACAGAGTGAGACAGAGTGAGACACAGAGTGAGACAGAGTGAGACAGAGTGCGACACAGGGTGAGACAGAGTGAGACACAGAGTGAGACAGAGTGAGACAGAGTGAGACAGAGTGAAACAGAGTGAGACAGAGTGAGACAGAGTGAGACAGAGTGAGACAGAGTGAGACGCAGAGTGAGACAGAGTGAGACAGAGTGAGACACAGGGTGAGACAGAGTGAGACACAGAGAGACAGAGTGAGACACAAGTGAGAGATACAGAGTGAGACCGAGTGAGACCGAGTGAGACACAGGGTGAGACAGAGTGAGACAGAGTGAGACAGAGTGAGACACAGAAAGACACAGAGTGAGACAGAGTGAGACAGAGTGAGACACAGAGTGAGACAGAGTGAGACAGAGTGAGACACAGGGTGAGACAGAGTGAGACACAGAGAGACACAGAGTGAGACAGAGTGAGACAGAGTGAGACACAGAGTGAGACAGAGTGAGACAGAGTGAGACACAGAGTGAGACAGAGTGCGACACAGGGTGAGACAGAGTGAGACACAGAGTGAGACAGAGTGAGACACAGAGTGAGACAGAGTGAGACAGAGTGAGACAGAGTGAAACAGAGTGAGACAGAGTGAGACAGAGTGAGACACAGAGTGAGACACAGAGTGAGACACAGGGTGAGACAGAGTGAGACACAGAGTGAGACACAGGGTGAGACACAGGGTGAGACACAGGGTGAGACACAGGGTGAGACAGAGAGTGAGACAGAGAGTGACAGAGAGTGAGACAGAGTGAGACAGAGTGAGACAGAGAGTGAGACAGTGTGAGACAGAGTGAAACAGAGTGAAACAGAGTGAGTCACTCAGCCGTTCAGCCGTTGTTCTAGAAATGTGAGTCGGTCCTCTAAAGAGGAGATTGGATTGTCTCTGTTCATACTCGACACCCTTTGTGGAATAGTTGTCATGTTTGAAGGGCCTGATCTGCGTGCTGTCTGGTGGTGTGGAGGCGGTCAGAGAGGACGTGAGTGTCAGTAAGACACAGCAGTGGGAGCCTCATGTGAAGCTCACAGCAGCTGGGCTCAGCCCGGACTGACTGAGCTTGAAGCTTCCATTTCTATGTGATATCGTTTATTTTCTCTAGATATTTTGTTCTGTTCATTCATTTTCACATCTCCAACAATGGCTCTGTGCTGATCGATTCTATTATCAATACAAACTAAGCCGTGACCTGATATCAATCTCCACATGCACACTATACTAATCCCATGAAACAGCACCTTCACGTCTGTAGGCCAGCGCCTCTATGCTCTGCGGTGCCTCAGGAGAAGCGGAATAGGCCAGAGGTGGCTAGTGGACTTCTACCGTGGCCCGTAGAGAGCGTCCTGACGGGTGGCGTCACCGTGTGGTACGGAGACACCACTGAACAGGACAAGAAAGACATCCAGAGGGTCAGGAGGACGGCAGAGAAGATCATCGGGTGTGCACTTCTATGCATTGAGGAGATGTTTAGGACCAGATTTCGGAATAAGGCCATGTCCATCAGGACCCCAACCACCCTGGGCTCCATCTCTTCTCCCCCATCTCCATCACTAAGGACCACAACCACCCTGGGCTCCATCTCTTCTCCCCCATCTCCATCACTAAGGACCTCAACCACCCTGGGCTCCATCTCTTCTCCCCCATCTCCATCACTAAGGACCTCAACCACCTGGGCTCCATCTCTTCTCCCCCATCTCCATCACTAAGGACCTCAACCACCCTGGGCTCCATCTCTTCTCCCCCATCTCCATCACTAAGGACCTCAACCACCCTGGGCTCCATCTCTTCTCCCCCCTACCGTCTGGTCTCTGGTTCCGCAGCATCCGTACAAGAACTAGCAGGTTTAAGGACATTTTCTATCCACAGGCAGTGACCTACTGAACTGCTAGGAGTGCTGCCACTATCATAACATGTCATTAACATTACACTATCATAACATGTCATTAACATTACACTATCATAACATGTCATTAACATTACACTATCATAACATGTCATTAACATTACACTATCATAACATGTCATTAACATTACACTATCATAACATGTCATTAACATTACACTATCATAACATGTCATTAACATTACTCTATCATAACATGTCATTAACATTACACTGTCACAACATGACATTAACATTACTCTATCATAACATGTCATTAACATTACACTATCATAACATGTCATTAACATTACTCTATCATAACATGTCATTAACATTACTCTATCATAACATGTCATTAACATTACACTATCATAACATGTCATTAACATTACTCTATCATAACATGTCATTAACATTACACTATCATAACATGTCATTAACATTACTCTATCATAACATGTCATTAACATTACACTATCATAACATGTCATTAACATTACTCTGTCATACTTTGCTGGACATTCTGGACTCATCACAGTTACTGCTCTGTATTCATGATGCTGCTGCACTACTGGCACTTTAAAATGCTTTTGTTGCTTTATCGTTTTTGCACAATTCAACACATTCAGTCCACATCCTCCATCAGTCACTTTATTATTCTTTTTACTGTGTACAGTATTTAAATTTTTTAGTAAAGTATTTTATAAATGTATACTGCGGGAGGGAAGGGGAGGAAGCATTCCATTGTACTTGGAAAATAAACATCTTTACGCACCGCATTAGTAGCGATGGAGTTGGGGAAATACCAAATTGACATTGCCCCTCTATGTGAAATGCGGTTTTCTGAATGTGGCAGCCTTGATGACGTAGGATACTCATTCTTCTGGAGTGGAAAGCCTGAAGGGGAGCTTAGAGAATCAGGAGTTGGATTTGCAATCAGAACAAACATAATACCAAAACTCACAGAAATGCCTTAACCAATAAGTGACAGAATTATGATGATGAGACTTCAATTGACAAAGAATTATAGTGTCACGATAATCAGCGCATTTGCGCCAACTATGACAAATCCCGATGAAGCTAAGGAAGCCTTCTACAACCAACTAACGCAGACGTTACGTAACGTCCCTCCAAGAGACAAGTTGCTGCTGATAGGAGATTTCAATGCCAGAATAGAACAAACACAAATGACAAATTTGACAAATGCCTACAGTCATAGGAAGACATGGTAGCTGTAACTCCAACGGTGAATTTGAACTGTTAGTTACTACCTGGCTACCTGGATGCATCCCCGTTCCAAACATTGGCGCAAAATTTATTACATCATTACACAACAACGGGACAAAACGGACATCCTCAGCACCAGAGCCATGGAGCTAACCATGGAGCTAACCATGGAGCTAACCATGGAGCTAACCGCTGGACCCATCACCACATGCTTAGATCAAAAGCTGCCTTCTCCATACGCCCTAAACGTAACAGACAAGAATCAGCTAAGCCCTCTAAGCTAGACACACTAAAGTTTCAGAATGCCTTGTACAAGGACAGATTAGAGCAAGAGTTAGAAAAAGCACTAGACCTAGTACATGGAAATACATCACTTGATCAACAATGGTCATCTCTCAGATGTGTATGACACAGCCAATAACAATTTTGAAAGTCCCAATCAAAAAACACCAAGACTGGTTTGATTCGGAGGACCCAGAACTCATATTACTCGTGCAGAAGAGTGATCAATCTCACCATAGGGTGCTGCAGACCAACTGTACCAGATCCACCATGGCAGCATATAAAGATGCTTCCAGGCAGCTACAAAAGTACACTAGAAAACTCAAGTCAAACTGGTGGGAGCAGAAAGCGGAAGAACTACAGCGAGCAACGAATATCAATT
>CM051018.1:25537381-25542381 GCA_027704905.1 Muraenolepis orangiensis
CAGCGATCCAACCTCCTCCCTGTAGACTGTCTCGTCGTCGCCGGCGATCAGGCCCATCACTGTTGTGTCATCAGCAAACTTGATGATGACGTTGGAGCTGTGCATAGCCATGCAGTCGTGGGTGTAGAGGGAGTAGAGGAGAGGGCTCAGTGCTACCCCTTGAGGGTCAGTGGCTTTGAGGTGGTGCTGCCCATCCTCACCACCTGGCGGTGGTCCGACAGGAGGTCCAGTATCCAGCTGCACGTGGATGGAGGCACGCCTAGACCTCTAAGCTTGGTGTCGAGCTTGGCAGGAACTATCGTGTTGAACGCTGAGCTGAGTTAGCTCTGCTAATGTGGAATACCTAATGGTTAAATGTAGACCATTTTACCAACCCAGGGAAATTACAGCCATCATTATAACTGTGGCTTACATACCTCCAGATGCGCTAAGCTAGCTATGAAGGAACTTTACTCTGCTATAAACAAACAGCAGAACTCCCACCCAGAGGCAGCCTATATTATTGCAGGCAATTTCAATCATGCCAACTTAAAGACTGTGCTCTCCACATTTTACCAGCATGTCTCCTGCTCTGCAAGAGGAGAGAGAACCTCAGACCATGTTTACACCAACAAGGCTGATGCTCACAAAGCCGTCCCCCACCTTGGACAGAGTGATCATGTCTCTTTGTTCATGCTGCCTAAGTACACGCCACTCATCAAGCGTGTGAAGCCCACCGTTAGGACAGTCAAAGTGTGGCCTGAGGGAGCAGACTCTGAGTTGCATAACCGGTTTATACCCACAGATTGGAGTCTGTTTGCCTCCCAGTCCACCCTGGACACCTACACCTCCTCTGTTTTGGATTACATCAACTCCAGCATTGACACGGTCACCACCTCAACCGGATCACAACATTCCCCCCAACAGAAGCCGTGGATGAACAGAGAGGTCCGCCTACTCCTAAAAACACATGACGCTGCTTTTAGGTCGGGCGATGCACCGGCCTACTGTTTAGCCAGGGCTAATCTGAAAAAGGTCATCAAGCAGGCCAAGCTCAACCACAGGGTTGAGCTTGGCCTGGGTTAAAGACCACATCAACAACTCCGATCCCTGACGCATGTGGCAGGGCATCCATGCCATTACGGATTATAAACCCTCCAACAACTCCCCCCCAACCACCGACTCATCCCTCCCTGATGAACTGCCCACCAGGGCTACTTTCCACGCTGACCAACCCCTCACCCTCTCCCCCACAGTTTGTGTGCGTGTGCGGCACTAAGCAGAACAAATGCGCATAAGGCAGCTGGTCCTGATGGCATCCCCGGTGGCCTGCTTAGGAACTGCACTGAGCAGCTGACCGAGGTCCTTACTGACATCTTCAACATGTCACTAGCTCAGGCAGTTGTCCCAGCGTGGTTTAAAACCACCTCCATTCTGCCAGTGACCAAACACTCTGCAGCGAGCCTCAACGACTTCCGCCCTGTTGCACTCACCCCCCTCATCATGACGTGCTTCTCACCCTCACTGGATAAATACCAATTTGGCTACTGTGAGAAAAGGAGGACAGGGGACGCCATTTCCTCAGCTCTTCACTCCACTCTCTCCCACCTGGATGAGAGCAACACCCACGTGAGAATGTTGTTCATAGACTCATCATCCCCTTCAAACTCATCTTCAAACTTGGTGACCTTATGACAACCAAGAACCTTGACATTAACCCCTATGTCTGTATGTCTGTCTGGTTATTGGACTTCTTAACTAACAGACCTCAGTCTGTCATGTTAGACAATTTCATCTCCTCCCCCCTCACCCTGAACACCACCGTCCCCCAGGGCTGTGTGCTGAGCCCCCTCCTCTTCTCCCTCTTCACCCACAACTGCACTCCTGTACATGGTACAATGAGGAGGCAGCGGAGGAGGTGGTGCTCAGTGTCCGTACCACACTGTACCACTCTGTATCACACTGTACCACACTGTACCACTCTGTACCACACTGTACCACACTGTACCACTCTGTACCACACTGTACCACTCTGTACCACACTGTACCACTCTGTACCACACTGTACCACACTGTACCACACTGTACCACTCTGTACCACACTGTACCACTCTGTACCACACTGTACCACTCTGTACCACACTGTACCACTCTGTACCACTCTGTACCACTCTGTACCACACTGTACCACACTGTACCACACTGTACCACTCTGTACCACACTGTACCACTCTGTATCACACTGTACCACACTGTACCACTCTGTACCACACTGTACCACTCTGTACCACACTGTACCACTCTGTACCACACTGTACCACACTGTACCACACTGTACCACTCTGTACCACACTGTACCACACTGTACCACTCTCAGACTGCACTGTATCATAACTCCCTACCTCCCTACCTATAGTACATACATACCTGTATGATAGCCATGTACATTTTTACTGTACTTACCGTATATATTGTTACAGTGTGTAGTGTTGGACCCAGAACACAGACCAAAGACTAACGAGAGGCTTTATTTAAGTAAGCACTACAATAGAGCGGTCGGGGACAGGCCTGGGGTCTGGATACCGGGAAGGGAGTACAACGTACGCTCTAGCGAAGAAGTAAAGGGACGCCAGGGTATATATTCCCCCAGGTGGGGTGATTATCCTAATCAGCAATTGCCGACAGGTGTGGGTGCGCCACCAAAGCCCGCGCCTTGGCCACGCCCGTCACCCACCGTAACCGTGACATATATATTAATTTACAACTGTTGATATAACTGCATGCCCCTGCTCACTATCTGTTGATACTTGTATACTTACCTGTATATATACCTACCTATTTCTGCACATATTACATACCTACTAAATGTACACACCAGTTTTTTTAACATAGTAGACAGTTTTTACATCTTATTTAACACCATGAACTGTAACATTTGCACTCAGGTTAGATGCTAACTTCTTTTCGCTGCACTGTACTTATATATATATAATAATATAATAATATTAGAATATATATATATTCTAATATTGTTTTGCAGTCAAACGCGTGTTGAAAGACATATTTTAAAGACTTTTGCAAAAAATCGGTTTTACCTGCAGGACGACGGAAGGTCATAGAATCCTAATTTGTATAACGGAGATCTAAACTGCTCTCAGTCACCGGATGGGGAGGAAGGATGCAGGTAAGGCTGCTGATTAAACTCATTATGAGGCGGTGATATGAGTCTTCCTCTTCTTCACTCTCTCTCCCCTCTCACTCTTTTCACACATGTTTTTCACTCTCACTTCATTCTCTTCAAATACATTTCGTTCACAAGATTTTTGTTGCAGAGAAAGGACAGTGATTGTATTTAGTATGCAGAGCACACACACACTAGACACGGAGAGGGGAACATGAAATATTCATCAACTGAGAAAAAAATAAGTATTGGGGAAAGTGAGCGAGAGAGTGGCCATGGGAGAGAGAGAAATACCAGACAAGATGATGGAGAGAGAGAGAGAGAGAGAGAGAGAGAGAGAGAGAGAGAGAGAGAGAGAGAGAGAGAGAGAGTGAGAGAGGGGGAAGGGGAGAGAGTCCCAGTGACAGAGAGAGAGAGAGAGAGAGAGAGAGAGAGAGAGAGAGAGAGAGAGAGAGAGAGAGAGAGAGAGAGAGAGAGAGAGAGAGAGAGAGAGAGAGAGAGAGAGAGAGAGAGAGTGAGTGAGAGAGGGGGAAGGGGAGAGAGTCCCAGTGACAGAGAGAGAGAGAGAGAGAGAGAGAGAGAGAGAGAGAGAGAGAGAGAGAGAGAGAGAGAGAGAGAGAGAGAGAGAGAGAGAGAGAGAGAGAGAGAGAGAGAGAGAGGGGGAAGGGGAAGGGGAGAGAGTCCCAGTGACAGAGAGAGAGGAGAGAGAGAGAGAGAGAGAGAGAGAGAGAGAGAGAGAGAGAGAGAGAGAGAGAGAGAGAGAGAGAGAGAGAGAGAGAGAGAGAGAGAGAGGGAAGGGGAAGGGGAGAGAGTCCCAGTGACAGAGAGAGAGGTGACAGAGGAGAGAGAGGGGAGAGAGAGAGAGAGAGAGAGAGAGAGAGAGAGAGAGAGAGAGAGAGAGAGAGAGAGAGAGAGAGAGAGAGAGAGAGAGAGAGAGAGAGAGAGAGTGGGAGGGGAGAGAGAGAGAGAGAGAGGAGAGAGAGGAGAGAGAGGAGAGAGAGTGGGAGGGGAGAGTTGTCATCTTGACATATCTTCCTCACACAACCTGTTGTTGCGCTCCTCCCGCTCTCTCTATTCAATGAAATTGCTCTCTCCCTCTCCCTCTCTCTCTCTCCCTCTCTCTCTCTCTCTCTCTCTCTCTCTCTCTCTCTCTCTCTCTCTCTCTCTCTCTCTCTCTCTCTCTCTCTCTCTCTCTCTCTCTCTCGTATATTTCCATGTTAAGTTGTCATTGTTATTTCACGACAGGAGGCTGAAAGTAGTTCTTTGTTTCCAAGGTGATGAAGTCATCCAGGGTGATCTGGTCCCCGTCTCCCGTCTCCCGGTCTGTAATTATGTGGAAAAATATTCCACAGACCACTAAAGGAAAATCTTACCTGGCCAAAAATGAGAACATATATGAATACATACCAATACATATACCAATACATACCAATACATATACCAATACATACCAATACATATACCAATACATACCAATACATATACCAATACATACCAATACATATACCAATACATACCAATACATATACCAATACATACCAATACATATACCAATACATACCAATACATATACCAATACATACCAATACATATACCAATACATACCAATACATATACCAATACATACCAATACATATACCAATACATACCAATACATATACCAATACATACCAATACATATACCAATACATACCAATACATATATGAATACATACCAATACATATACCAATACATACCAATACATATATGAATACATACCAATACATATACCAATACATACCAATACATATATGAATACATACCAATACATACCAATACATATATGAATACATACCAATA